>PNEQ01074098.1:0-31606 GCA_003012365.1 Medauroidea extradentata
TTTAGTAGAAGGCCGCAGCCTTAGATCTGGCAACCCTGGCAGGAAGGGTCATTTTAACACTTCTTTGTCTCGCCGAAGGCAGTGGCATAGCCATCTTTAGTAGAAGGCCGCGGCCTTAGATCTGGCAACCCTGCCAGCAACGGTCATTTTAACACTTCTTTTGTCTCGCCAACGGCAGCAGCTTCCACTGATTCGCCGGTATGTAGGGCAGAATAACAAATCAGGTACAGCCATTGCCTTTGGAGAGACAAAAGAAGAGTTAAAATGACCCTTGTGTGCAGAGTTGCCAGATCTAAGGCCGCGGCTTTCTACTAAAGTAGGCTATGACATTGTACACTACTCCGCTATGTCACTAACACACAAACAGTACGGATAACTGTTAAAACAGCAGTCCTCGTACGTCATTGTATGCGAATTGAAGTGTACAAACTGTCCGTCTTCGGACCTTTGTTCTTCTTCCTCTTGACGTGAAGATTCTTTCCATAAAATATTGACATGCAATTGACAGCATTCTGTATATATCAGACTGCGATATTGTGCTGGCTAACCCCGCATTACAACCACAAAGTATCATAAACGGAACACACACCGTGTTTGAAGAACCTGTGACCAAATCTTGCCATGGGATTGCTGACGTGAAATGAGTGAGTGAGTGATAAATTTTTGGTCAGCGCTTAAGTGTGTGTGTTAGATAAATAAACGCCGAAATCATCAATTGATTTCTACGCTCTTTTCGAAGCCGATATAGATAAAATACTCAATGACAATCCTAGATAATGGTATTTGCTACCTTTATAAGTAAATATTTATCCAGAATTACTAATTCGTTACGCGTGATCTCTTGCGCCGCAGTTAAATGCACGAGGTTCCGGCGTCAGAGATTGTGCCTCAGAAGTTCGTATAACACTGGAAACAACTTTGTTTAAAACGTTGGGCTAAAACTATTGTCTAGGATTACTATTGTTTAATTTTCGCAAATTGGCTTCAAGAAACCTACAGGTATAGATTAATGCTTTTAGCGTTGAATTATGTACCACGCCCTCTTAACATCGAGGTCTTTATCGCTGGTGAAGGGTAACGTGAGGTGAGTATGGAGCAGCACCGGAATGAAGGGGTGGGAGAAACGGGAGATCCTCGAGAAAACCCGCCGACCAGCGACATCGTCCGCCACGGTTCCCACATGCGAAAATCGGGCGTTCGACCGCGCCGGAAATCGAACCGGATCGCCTTGGTGAGAGGCGAATGGTCTGACCATTCGGCCACCGCAGCCCCGACGTGAAAAGAAGGAAGAAATTTGACGCGTGACACTTTTGGTTTGTCACAAATATTAAAGACTGTGGAGTCCCTTGAAAGTGAAGTCCGACAAACGTATTTTGTGGATATTATGTGAAGTATACTTGCGTTAGAGGAACAAAATGTACGTGGAGTAGGTAAACCGCACTCGGTGATAAAATAGTTATGGTACGCATACTCGTCATGTGAAAAAATAGTTTCCTTCCTGTTGTTGCATACAGTATCGTTACTGTGGCCAAAAAGTATGTTTGCTGCCATAATTATTAAGTGTGTCGTAAAAAGATAAAAAGACTCGTGTTGAATCTCTGTGGAGTATGCCGTTTTCATGTGTAACACACCCAAAGGTAAGATTGTAGCTATAATGCCTGATGGGTGGAAAACTTTTCCTGCACCAAGATGGGAACACGTGCAATCCTACGATTCCTACGTCTGCAGTCCTGGATATTCGAAACTGATTGTAGGTACACACTGTAAATAAAGTTGAGGTAAATTTACTCTACATGTAATGGAAGCTATAGTTACATCTACAAGTGAGGGAAAATTCTCAACACGTGTCAAGGAAATTTACTCAACTGGTAATGTAATTTTTCATTACATATTGGCGCAGCCCTCCAGGACAACTTGACATAACGCGCGAGCGAAACTTCCGAGTGGTTTGTGTTGACGAATACACTACCTTGCGGAAATTTTCACACATATTCGGAAATCAGATTTCCCTCTCAAGGTTGGGGAATATTACCATACATATGATGAGTAACATTACTAACTTTTTTTAAGGTGTATTCTTTTCACGTCAACAATACTCTTGTGCAATTTGGACACATGTTCCTGAAACATGCTGTGTAGGAGTGAGTGAGTGATAGAGATTTTGGTCAGCACTTAACATCTAGGTCTTTAGCGCTGGTGAGAGGTGACGTGAGGTGAGTATGGAGCAGCGCCGGAATGAAGGGGCAGGGGAAACGGGAGATCCCCGAGAAAACCCGCCAACCTGCGGCATCGTCCGGCACGATTCCCACGTGCGAAAATCCGGCGCCCGACCGCGCCGGAAATCGAACCCGGATCGCCTTGGTGAGAGGCGAATGGTCTGACCATTAGGCCACCGCGGCCCCAACGTTGTGTAGGAAGGTACATGGGTACACAGTCTATCATAATGCACTATTTAATTAACGCTTGTTGAAGCTGACTTTTCTATAGGCTATTCACTGTAAACTGAGCACTCAGCATAACTTTTAATTAATTAAAAATGTATTCAATTGGGCCAATAGATGTTAACTTTTGAGTGTGTTGAAATTTTTACACTGTTTTTTAGTTACATGGAAGTTAAAAATAGTAAAAATGGCAGCAAAAGGCTGAAAGAAAACTTTTATGCAGTGCTTACTTTATCGTGAACGGCCTATAAAACGTCACATGCACGTTAAATAATATATATTTAATAGTCGTAGTTAGATACCGCATCACAATATTGATGTTCATTTGTTTAAACGACAGTGTGTGAGTGGGTGAAAAGATTTCCGACAACGCTTAGCAGTTACGCTTTTATCGCTTGTGGTATGATATTAGTATGACGCAGATTCCGAGTGATAAAAACAAACTGGAGACCCCCGAGAAAACTCGCTAACTAGCGACATCGTCCGTATCGACCCCATCGAGCTCGGATCGCCATGGTGGTACCTTTACTTTCATCTATTGATTGTTTGCGATGTGAACAAAAAATCGACAGCCGTTCGCTGGATCTAGAGATATGTCACTACTGTACGATATCATCATCATAGTATGTATTCCAGTTTAGCAATTTTTAATTTACATTTCTTTGGAATGCTGTGGCAGGTTTCGCATTACCAAGGTTCATTACATAGACTACTATAAAAATGGTAACAATAATTTAACAAATATGACTAAATGGTGGTATTATCCATTCAGGTGATTTATAGGTTGGTAGGTGGGCGTAACGTTTATTTGGCAGTGAGTTCGTTAACAGGCGAAATAATTGGCTTGGTGACAAGAAACACGGGAAGAATCGGCCATGGCTTATAGTAAGAAACCATGGAAGCATTCACCAGGAGTAGCTTTCGAAACCATAGAAACCCGGGATCAGGATTTGGGTAGTGAGAAAAAATAGTGTTGTACACTCATACGTCGGAATTTGTGAATATTCACTGGTTAACAATGGTTTTCCGGTGACATAACCGAGTAAAACTGCTCCAGGTAGAACATCTGGAAAGTTATGTATCCGATTTAGAGTGTAAGTAGCATCACAGCTTTCTGTGTAAAAGAAGCCCAAGTGTAACTACACAAATAAAAGCCACAAAGACGAAGCCTAGTAAACGAAGAGGTTCACACGACAGCAGCTCTCTTTTCAGGATGTTTTATGTCGCCACAGTTGGCAATCTGGGACGCGGGCAAAGAGAGAATGTCCGACATCACGTCCCGCCAGGAGCTGAAAAGCTACAAGGTGCACTGACTTGGTCCTGACCCCTTCCCTCACTCCTAGGCGAGTTTCTGTCCGCGGATGAAGCCCTTTGGAGCGCCAGACAAGTTCCCCACACACCCCTCTCCTTCACACACAACTTTTGTGCGAGGAATTACGTGAATAGGAGAGCGTAAAAGGGGTTGTCTGGGGGACGCGGGGGTGACTAGATCCTTGCCCTCTTCTCACCATCCACATATATTCTCCCGGAGAACTACTGGTAGACGCCAGTCCAGTATATCACAGGATGCCTCTAAGGGAAGGATGGGCAGCTCAAAGGACTCGGACGACAGATATGAGTCGAGGATAAACATCTAGGTCCGGCCCGGGGCGTACCCGGCGCGCCCACCAGAGATACCAACTTACCTCGGAGAAATCCTTTAGCTCGCATCGTGGACGTTACCAGAAATTCACCATAGAGTAATTTAGCTAAATTATTTAATCAAAGTCGAAGTAGTAGAACCGTCTTGTATCTTTCACCCTGTTTATGCAAATTTACACAGAGAAAAAGGTTTGGTCGAATGATATAGCCAAACACGTATAGGTATTTTATTCAACAAAAGTTTTGTTGACTGAACGACATATGAAACGCGCCAAATATTGGCTTTGTTGTCCTAACAAAATGTATATTTAACTGGACTAAACCATCCTTTTGGGATATATATACCTGCCAGGCAACCAAATATTTGGTTGGTTTAACTGTCACACACTTGTTTGGCCATATACAAACATATATACAGTTGAAACAACCACACCTTTTTCTCTGTGTAACTTCGTTAGAGCATTAAATACGAACAGATACAGTTTTTGACGTCACATGAAATTATTTGCTATAGGCCGTTCACGATAAAGTGAGCACTGCATAAAGTATTTTTATTCAGCCGTTTTGCAGTCATCTGTACTATTTTTAATATGAAAACTAAACACCAGTGTAAACGTTACAACACTCTCAAAAATGTACATCTATTGGCCCAGCAAAACATATTTTGAATGAATTACAAGTTCTTCTTAGTACTCAGTTTATAGTGAACAGCCTATAGTTATGTTACGGTATCAAAAACTGTGCAAAGTAATGAATCAATATTCTATTCCGAAAGTATCTACAGAATAGATTTATACAGGCCTTCCAACAGTATTGATTTTAAATAAACCATAGTCTTCCTGTGTTTTGAAATAGGCAACATTTTAATTATGGTAAGTTAAGATGGGATTTACGTCTCGTCGACAACGAGGCCATTAGAGAAGGTAAAATGCAACTTTATATAATGACGGAAGCTGGGAGGGGAGTCGGCCATTGACTTTTGTTAAGGAACCATCCCAGCATTCGCCTGGAGTGATTTCGGGAAACAATGGAAAACCGTAATCAGGATGGCCGGAGCCGGGGATTGAACCCGGGTCCTCCATAATGCGAGTCCTGTTACTGTTACGCGCACCTCGCACCGATTTTTTTAATTTGAAATAAAATACGTTTTATTCTATATATATATATATATATATATATATATATATATATATATATATATATATGTTTGAGTTGACAGTTGTCCTTCCCCTTCAAGGGCACCGCTTAAATATTTTTTTTTGTTATTTTGGGTGTGCAGAAATAAAGGAGCCATATGGGCTCCAACGCTGGCATGAACCTAGTATGCAAGGCGTCGTACCGATGGTAGTAAGTCAGTACGAACGTTCATTGTCAGACCGTCAATTAGCTTCGTATAGGTCACTAAAATTTTAACCGTTGAAATATATCACTAGCCGTTATTGCATATAGGGTAATTCCACATTGACAATAGCTGCCATTTAGCTTGTATGGTTGGCAGCGAATTATAAACTGTAGTTCCGTGTATTTTCCTGTTTAAAATAATTAAATATAATAATACTGAATTAAAATCAAATGAAATTGACGTAATTGTATTTAATATCTATTTTTTTTTTCAAACTGTATAGATCGATACCTACTGGACAATTTACATTACACGCGCAAATATAAAGTGACATGTCCAGAAAGGTTAGACATTACCCGTCGAAAGATACGAATTAGCGGAAAATAGAAATTTAGCATGTTTTTTTTTTAAATGTTCACTTTGTCCCGAATAGCCTTTATCAATTCGTAGTAGATTTTGTGACGTAGCTCTGCAGAAAGGCCATTTTAGCCATGCTGATGGACTCGGTATTTGAATTGCGGCAAATCAATATTGCGAGGTTATCCGAAGGCCAGGGTATCGCACCCTTGAATGAAGACTTAAGGCCATGGTCTTCCATTTATTACGAACAATTGCAAATCACACGAATGTTTTTTTAACCAAATGCGTTGAAAAAATTTGAGTCTGCGTACAGTCGTACGATACACAATTTTGCCAGGGCGTTTTTCAAAATAATTTACTGTTTGCTTGCAAAATATTATTTGCTTCATTTTGGCTTATTTTCACCACGAAATTTGTAATATTTCCGCTTGTTTACGTTTATGTAAAAGCTTTGTAACATGCATGCATCAGTATTTTTTTTTTTCATATCATAGCGAAACTCTAATTTCTGTTTAACACATAAATATAATATTTACTTAACATAAAACAGAAATTAATTAAAGTTAAAGTATTTGCATATTTTATTAAGGAAAATACAATTGTCAATTTTTGGTAATGGTTCCTTGGGTTGTTACCGGACATTATTAAATCGCCATTTTGGTAATGATTTTCTATAAAAAAAAATCACCTCCAAAGTGTGTAATATAGCTGATCAAAAGAACGTATACATTCAACGTTACTAAACAATACTTGTACTAATAATGCTCGTAATTGTACCTTTTGAGAACGCAGAATATTTAATATAATTTATTTCAGCTGAAACACGCATATGTATGAAATATTTTTTTTTTTTTAGAAATATTAAACTTTTCAGGGGCTTGTATTTTAATTTACAACATCTGATTTCCTACTGGTCAAAGTAACTTTCAATAATTTAAAGACACAAGTACAATAGGTTAGTTTAAATACTATTACGTACGATAAAAATAATGAATCGAATTTTAAAACTTAATAATAATGGTTATACGTTATACTCCTATACCAGGATTTTACGTAGCATATTATATTTTTACTGTAGGTGGTACCAGAACTTTATTTTCTTCATTTACAACAAGAGGAGTCTACCACAGTCATGAGTGTTGTCTAGGCTGCAACCAACAGGAAGCACATGTTATCCCCTCATCTCCCACAATATCCCATCTCCAAAGATGCTTGATGTCAACAAGCATGCAAGAGCAGAGATGCAACTACCGAAACTACCCCGGAGAGATACCTGCCCAACTGCCAAATTTAAAGCTCTATAAGTGATTCGGAATAAAGTGAGCACCCTAAAAAAACCCTGGAAAATTTCTATTTTCAGCATATTCGTATCTTTCCGTGTGTAACTGCTAACGAAGAGAAATATCTAACCTCTCTGGACACGTCACTTGATGTTTGCGTGTGCAAGATAAATTGTGCAGTCGGTAGGAACCTATATAGTTTAGTACAAAAAACTTTATTAATTATGCATAGTACAAGTTTGTGTAACTCAGTTGATTTTATTTTAGTATTGTTGTATTTAAGTTGAAAAATACACGGAACTATATTAGGCAAATCTCTGCTAACCACACAAGCAGTAAGGGAACTGTTGTTAATGTTAAATAATATTCAGTAACGGCTAGTGATAATTTTCAAAGTTTAAATTATTAGTGCTCACTTTATCCTGAACGAGGTATAGTTAAATCATTTTTCGCGTTATGACGGTACGATCTAAATCTAAATACAGAGACGTATCCAGGGGCAGATTTTTTTTTTTTGGGGGGATGTGGCCCTGCGCCCTCTTTTAACTTTCATGTTTACTTTATCTGTAAAATATTAATAATTTTAAATGTCGTTTACTTTTTTTTGTTTAGGAAATGCCTTAAATGGCATCATTTTGCACCTTAAAAATTAACTTTCTCCAGGGGAGGGCGCCCGGACCTAGAACTGAATCCGCCACTGGACGTTGCCTAGAGGTGGGGAATATCGGGATATTTCCTCCCAAATTCAGCCGACAGTCTCGAAATTCTGACGGAAACATAATTTCTACTACTGAGGTTCAGAAAAATTAAATAGCTGCAATATGCAATAATACCAAGCAAACAAAATCAATGGTTATATTGTCTCTGTATGTATGTATGGACGGATAAGTATGAGGTACACTGTAACAAATATATCACCCTTACCATATATATATATATATATATATATATATATATATATATATATATATATATATATAGAGAGAGAGAGAGAGAGAGAGAGTTGTGCGGCTTTGCTCGAGTTTGTTACTCATGTCAGATAAAATATACTTCAATTGAAAAACCTCCTTGTACACAAGATTGGTACTTCAGTCATCAAGTGTTAGAATGTCCAAGCGGCTAGTTGAGCTAACTCTGCAGCAGGATAAGTAGCTATAGCTGTCCACGCGAAAAGCAGTCTTAAGTTTGTCCCTGCCACTAACAGCGATTTCACCTGGGCCTTATTTATAGCACTATAATTCGGCGCTGTGGTGTAGTTTCATACTATTAAATGTAAGAGTTCAATCGAATGAAGAACGCCTGATTTACCCTGTGGACAACCATTGGTGACGGGGCCCTCAAATACATATATTCAAAATATCCACTTGAAGTTTAATGCCATTAGAAAGTTTTGGTGGGAAAAGGTTTCACGGGAACGTATGTGGTGCCCCAACCATGAGATAGTGAGATGATAAATGTGAGCTGATGTTGTCGAGGAACATTGATGGAAAGTGAAATGCATAATTCCTTTCGTACCACTACAGGCAAATTGCACTAATTCGATCCGCCTTGCAGTTTTTGTGTGTCAGAATTGAACATTCGCACGCTGCGTTTCATGGAATCGGAGCCCAGAACCAACCGTAACGTCGAAATAATTCATGAAAATAAATTTAATTTAAAAAATAAAATATTCACGTCCTGGGCCCATAGAGGTTGTTCAACACCACTTCTCGATAGGTTACTGTAGAGTGAAACTCCTGTATAATTTACTTCTCTCTGGTCGTACTTGCTTTTCGCATCGTCTACCTAGAATTTTTACTAATTTAGTTTTATTCTTAATAATCCAGTTATCTTATAAAGTAAAGAAACTTACATATAATTTTAAAATACTTAAGTAACCATCACTCTAACACGAAGAACACCTCAATATCTCTACTGAGATATCATGGGTTGATGAAAAACAAATTTTGTGCTTTTTCACCCTTTTCGGTGTCAAATTTCGAAATATTTTCATTTCACATCTTAGGCATTTGTATAAGTATCCAATTGAAGTGCAAATCAGGATGGCAGCCCGTTCAGTCGAATCAAAAGCTACCATTCATTAAAAAAACACATTTGACCCCTGCACAGTACTGAGAGTTCGAATTTCGAAAAATCTTGAAACAGTGTTGCGAACATTTTTGTAATCATCATCATCAACCTGAAACAGAAATTAACTGCATATCTCGGCGGGTTCGATAGATATCGATTATTTATCTAAAACACATTCCAGGTCTTTTCACCTTCTAAGAGAGTGTATTTCGAAAAACTCTTGAATCACGTTTTAGACAACTTTACTGGTGTCTCTCGGACATGAAATACATGACAATAGCCAGCTTCGTCCAAGATATATCGACGATTAAATAAAAACACATTTCATCACTTTTCAACCCTTTTCAACCCTTTTCACGTCCTTAGGTGCAGGGGAATTTCGAAAATTCCTGAAATTACTTTCCAGGTATTTGAGTTAGCATCAATCTTAAACAAAAATCACGCCGCTATATAAAAATCAATGGGATCGATATGTATCGATTGTGAATGAATCGAAAACACATTTTACTTTTCTTTCAGCCTCTTCGGGGCCGAATTCGGAAAATTTATTTTAATGGTGTTTTGGATATTTACAAGAGCATCGATCTAATACAAAGAGCACTTCGATACCTAAATTGCTTTGATCTATATGGAGGAATAATCGACAACACATTTAACGTATTTTCACCCCCTAAATTAAAGAATTTCGAAACGTCTTGGAGTATTATCACATACATTTGTATACGTAACCAATTTAAGTAAAAATCACGCCGAGAGTAAATTATTTTTCTGTGCTATAGACGATTCATAAAAAAAAAACACATTTTGCCCCTTTTTACTACTTGGGGGTCGAATTTCAAAAAATCCTAAAACTATGTAAGGAACATATTAAAGTGAATACCAACTGTCCATCCAGAAGGATTAGATAGAAATCGGTAGTTAAT
Source organism: Medauroidea extradentata (assembly GCA_003012365.1). Lineage (NCBI taxonomy): Eukaryota > Metazoa > Arthropoda > Insecta > Phasmatodea > Phasmatidae > Medauroidea > Medauroidea extradentata. The sequence continues at coordinate 10,058 of PNEQ01074098.1, forward strand.
CGGAAACACTTTTAAGGTTTTTTTTAATAGACCCAAGAGCTTAATGTTCGTGATACAAAGGTTGTCAAACGTTTTTTCACAAAAAAATCCTCATTGGCTTGTACCACCCAAGGCAGTGTTTTATTTGTAGAAACAAATTTATTTGGTAGTAAACTACAGTGTTTTTCTAATTAAGGGAAAAAAATTGGAGCTAATGTTATTTTTTTTGTGACTCAGCGAGCGACAGGTCGACAAGACAGTTAAAACTCCTAATAAAACTTGCAAACAAGAAACTTAATTATCAAGAATATAAGATAGCGAGAGGAATGTTTGCAGTCTGTGTTTTCCTTTGATGACTTCAAGTCTCCGAGAGACTTTTCTCTTAATGAACTGCAGCACTCAGGTAATATTGCTTTGAAAAGGACGGAGGAGTGGTTGTGAAAAAAGGTGAGGGAGAGGAGGGGGAAGTTGGAATTGAGGTGCTGGATGTATTTGTTCGTGGAGTTTCAGGCTCGGCTCCATCTTGGTTACTTTCACTAGAGTGACGAATTTTCCCGGCTGTCGCGTGAAGTTTGTCTACGCCGCGATAGCTGTTTCATTAAAATTATTCACCTCAGAAGAAAATTACTGAAGACGGGAAATTGTGACACAGTAGCCGACTCCAGAAACGGAAGACATCCCACGCATACATCAGATGTAATTACTGGCCTTGCCGTTAGCAATAATGTTTGTAATTCTGGCCACAGGTGGGAAAATACGTTGCAGAAGTGGGACACCATGACAATTTTCGGCCGGGACATGTAATGGGTAGAGATGATGGTTTATCGCGGGAAAACTTGACTGTTTGCTGGATTTCAACACACGTTCAGCTTATTAGATTATTACTGGCTTCAGCTTCATTTGTAGTTGTTACTCTGACTAAGCCAATGAGAATCCAGATATTGTAATATTTTATGCTTGTAACTGGTCTGCAGACAGCTACATTGGGTCAGACGTATATTACCAAATTCAGATATGTCACAAGAAACTACAGCGTTTTCAAGGGTATGTTGGCACAAAACATTTTCGCGATATACCATCATCTCTAGTAATGGGTCATTATTGACCACTGTGCATTTTAAATGCTATAGTTTGTCATGTGAAAAAAATTGTAATTATGGGAATGAAAGAAAATATAGGTCGTTCGGGATAAAGTGAGCACTAAAAATTTAACCTTTGAAAAATATCACTAGCCATTACTGCACATAACTTAACATTAAATATAGTTGCGTTACTGCTTGTATGGTTGGCAGCAAATTACTGTATATAGTTCCGTGTATTGTCCTACTTCAACAAACAAATACTTAAATAAAATCAACTGAAATCTACATATTTATGTTGTGTACATTTAATTAACTGTTTTTAATCAAACTAAAACGGTTACTACCGACTGGACAATTTGTCTTACACGCGCAAACGTCAAGCGACGTGTCCAAAGTCACTAGACGTTACGCGCGGAATGATACGAATTGGCTGAAAATAGAACTTTCGCAGGTTTTTTTTTTTTAGTGCTCACTTTATCCCGAACCACGTAAACTAATATTATGAGTGATATATGCCTGGCTGTTGAACGTTGATGTAGCAGGTTAGTGAGATGAGAGATTTTGGTCAGCGCTTAACATCGAGGTCTTTAGCGCTGGTGAGGGGTGACATGAGGTGAATATGGAGCAGAGCCGGAATGAAAGGGCGGGAGAAACTGCAGATCCACAAGAAATCCCGCCGCGACCAGCGGCATCGTCCAGCACGATTCCAACAATCGAAAATCCGGGGACCGACCCCGCCAGGAAATTCTAGGGTAATAAAATCTAAAGCAGGTTAAACTAAAAATATATCAGCAGGAACTTATTTGTAGTTTCATTTCGGTTTTTTTCAGTACTAGTCCGACCACTTTCCTCAGTGTTCAGATCTCCTGTCTGCTCGGCCAAGGGTCCTGGGTTCGATTCCCGGCCGGGGAAGTCAATATTTACAGTTGCCTCTCTGGGTTTATGACTGGATGTTGTGTTGTTGTCGCCTCAACATCAAACAGCGGAAGACAATGACGAACCACCGAAGAATCACCTGGCCTAGTCGACCTCGGAGGACATCGTGGTTCCCATCACCCGGCTCCCTCTGTAGTCTTTTGCCATGTAAGTGTTCCGTATTTTGACAGTTAACTTCTGAGAAACGTGTATGTACACATGTTTGTGGAGACTCTGCTTGTCCAGGAAGCCAGGTAGGCTTAAAGCTCCAAACAATGGAACTGTCGGACACATTTCTCAGAAGAGGAATGTCAAAATACGAGCAAGTTACATGAAACAGACTATAGCAGGCGTGTTAGATGGTAACTCCAAAATCCTGGTACTGACACCACAAAAAAGCTGTTACTTTAAACCAGTGGCGGCCGATCAATGTTTTGAGCTCAGTGCTCTGAATATAATGTCCTTCACCCCCTTCCCCGCTAAATCGCTATACTTTCTTTCCCTGCTAATAAGCATATGTTTAACTCAAAGGTATAGGACTTTTGCTTTACATGTATTGAGAAATTGCACTGCGTTTCATGGCAAGCAGTAATGTAGCCAATAAAGTGTGTTAAAAAAACTTTCAACCTAAAGATGTTATCTACAATGTATAGGTACTCGTTAAATACACAAGCAATGAATACCACTAACGGCAAGTTAGTATCCTACAATCTCAGTTTCTATAAATTTGTTCTTACTGCGCTCCCTCTGTGTTTCCTCGCGATTAATGTGAACCCGACTCGTAGATAAAATGCCAACAATATCGCATGTGAGACGTCTTAAGACTACATTAGAGTTCGGCTTGTCTAAATGCAGACGCAATTTTATAACACACGCGAAGTAGGCCTACACATATCTTCAGCCCCGCATCGGCATATCATTTTGATACGATTAAATAACTATTCCGAAAACTATAACTTAATAACTCCTTCAATTATGAAAACTAGACGTTTCATGTGCTTGTCCACTCGAAAATCAACACATACACTAACCTTAAAATAATTTTCCACTTACCGTCAAGCAACACAGAATTTTCACAAAAATGAATCAATATTGTAAAATTCGACTTACCAAATTATCCCATCATAAAGCGTTGGTAATGTATCCATTGGGCCGAAGACTAATAACATAGATTCTACTGTAGTTCGTTATTTATGCACAATATCACGTCACTGACGCCCACAACCTACAATAATAATATATAGTAACGTACTATTCATAAAAGTTATTCTAAGTCAGTTACACATCCATGCGACACCGAAAATTACTTTGTTTACAAGTCTGCAATGTACAAACACATGCGCGACGCGAGCGGCCATCATTGTCCACGCGCTGACGTAACTGTCGCGCGCTTGCGCAGTAGATAGCAGGGCTACTCTGCTCAATGCACGGAGCAGGTGTTGATAAAGGCGAGGTTACCGCATCTCTCTACGCCTCTGGCTAGGACAGGGGGTAGGAAAGAGGTGTGACAACCGTGCGCTAGTCCGTGGGAGCACCGAGCCAGGTTTACACCATAGAAAAGGGCGGCTTACACGAGCGAAATTACTTGAGAAAATTCCGTCCGCCTATAAAACTTAGCGCAAATCAGTCGATCTATTATAAAGAAAGGTTAGAACTAGAAGTATAAATTATGTCACATTACCTGAAATTTAATAAAAATAAGTACCCAATAACTTTGCATAAGTTTACTCAGTGCTACAGCACGAGAGCACGGCCTTACGCACCGCCACTGCTTTAAACGAAAACCTGGTACATGGTAAACGAAATTTGTAAAAATATGAATTACTAAAACATGTCCTATTTATTTTAAGAGAAAAAATGTATTGAAAATGCTCGAAGAATCATCTTAGTTAACAGAAAATCAAAAGTCCACGTCTACCACAGATGTTACCTAAAAAGAACTCAAGTAAGTGTTTCCAACGCCCTACAGACAACAGTTCGCACCCGTGGTAATGCTTAGATGATTCAATAATCTGTAATAACTATATGCCCAGATTCATGCTCAAAATTCAGGAGAAGTTGTGTAGTGCCAAAAAAACCTTCTTTGTATAGAAAGGTTCTGCTGAAAATACTGTTTAATGGTGCATTTTAATACAATTGAATGCAACATTATGAATTCCTGGTACTTTCGCGTACCAGGATCCTTGTACGTCTAACACCCCTGCTCGATGGTTTTAAGCCTGTCTTCAATCCACTGGCTACTTTGTTCCACCGAAAAGTTTATTACGGCCTGCAGATAGTATTTTTTGTACTATGTACTATTGTTCCCCCGTCTTCTAATTTCGCTTTGGTTCACACACACGTCACGTCGTCCTCACCACATAATATGAAGCAAATTAGTGGCACTGCTGTAAGTGTTTGATTTGAAGGCATATCTGTAGAACTATAATTATGTGACTTCTTTTTACAGAATTTTGTGAATACCAATACATAGCTTTACTGAGATACATTGTAATAGCACTGATATATGTGCTCCCGTGCGTGTGGGAATATAATAAAAACCATCTTTCGAAATATCACTTCGGGGCGAAAACTATTTACTTCGATGAAATGAGGAAAGTACTGATGTGGAAAGAAAAATGTGTGAGGAATTATGCGTGCGTTTTTCGTGAGCTTTTATTTTTTTGGGGGTATGAAAATACTTACTTGTTCGTATTTTTCGGAGCATAGAAAATAAAACTAAAGAAAACAGCAAGAAGTATTCTGTAGCTAGAGGAACGAAAATTTCGCTTTATTATTTGGCGACAAAATAGAATCCCCTGGCCTGTTCACACCCGAACACACTCCCGTAACGTTATTTGTACCGGACATTCGTATATTTGACGCGCGACTGCGGTCACAATGGATACAGAACTACTTCAATTAAACTTGTTCAGTTGTATGGAACCGTTACACGAGCAACAAACGAGTTCATATTGCAGTCTCTTCTCGTTCAAAGTAAACTGGTGTCATATGTAGTTTCGAACGACATATCTTCAATGCTTTTCTCCTATTGGCTGCTTGGAGTAACGATCTGTGCAACACATATGTCTGGATTTTGGGCCGTCATTTTGCACTCGTTAAATTAACTTCAAGTGTAAAATAATTTTATTCACTTTACACACAGCAGCATTTCAGTTAGATGCAATTTGATATTTAAAAAGCTACGAATGTTAATTGTAGATAGGATAATTATTAAGTATGGTACAATTCAGGTTTCAAATTTGTTGAGGTTAGAAAGTTCATGGAGTTTACTCTATCTAGTCGTGTAACTTCGCAAACATGTTTAGCTTTAAACGCGATTAAACATGGCTGCCGAATGTATTTAACTGAACATGTTTAAGACCTCTAGTGTGACTGACATAGAACAGAGAGTATCTATAGAAGGTAAAGTCTCAGCAGTCTGTTTGGAACCGTGTTACTACTAGCGCTTATGCGAAAGAACTGTGCACTAACCATAAAATGAACTGTACGGTGTTATGCATAACCAGACCAAGTGCCAATTGTAAGTTACGTATAAAATAATTTACTGTTTTAAAACGGTCTTACAAAAATATTTTGATAATATATCCTGTTGTCATGAATATTATCTTTATAGGATTAAAATACCTTTTGTAAGAATGTTTCAAATCTAAAAAACTTATGTTTTACTGATAACTAAAAATTTATACTTGGTCTGTTTAAGCATAACTCCGTCCAACTTTACCAAGCTCAACACTAATAGGGTGAAAATAGAACTAAACAGCCTAAAACTATTAAGTATACTTGATAGCAGTCTTCAAAAATAAATAATATGCTACATTACAATTCGCGACTATGCTGCTGTATTTATCATAATTACGACAGTTAATTAAAAATAATTTAAAGCAAAACATTGGACAAGGTGTAGAAAAATAACAGTAATTAATCATTACAGCTCCTGTGTTTTTAAAACTTGAGACATTCGCAATAAAACTTATGCTGAGCAAAATGAGGGGTAATGACTTTCATTACCTAACACACACATTTATGTGGCTCGTTAAAATTTACTCGCTAATGTTCCATGCACTTTCATAGGTTAACCATTAATGTTTATATGTGGAAAGACACTTACCTTTAATATATAATGTTGGAAGAGATAGTCTGGTCAATGTTTTTGCTCCAGAATTTCTACATTCTTCTGAAAAGTGTTTGTCACGATCGAAAAAATGTTTGAGGTCATCCAGACCACGGCCGTAGAAGAACAGGTCTGGACACTCGCCTGGATATTTGACCCCCTTGTTGTTTGGCTGTAGTTCGCCAAGTTACCGAGAATATTGTGTTTTATTGGCGCTGATGTTACGGCGGTCGGACTAAACTCCGCCCACTTCCTTTCCGCTAAGATAAACAATTTATCAAAACGTATTTTTTTTATCAATTTATGAAATACTTTCTTCGCTCACAAATTTAAGAAAAGGCTCCAGCAATCTTTATTTACGTTATAAATTTAACAATGGAAAAAAGTGGACGGAGTTTTGAGTCCGACCGCCCGGAAAACAGCGCCAAAAAGTACGACATTCTCGGTAACTTGACGAACTACAGCCAAATAACAAGGGGGTCAGGAAAAATACATTGTTAGATAGGCGAGTGTCCAGGCCTGTTCTACGACCGTGGTCCAGACCAACAAATTTTTAATTTGCAACACTTTGAACACATCTTCATGATACACTGGAAATCAATGTCGTACTGTTCCACTAACATAATTACAACCAGGAACGCTATATTTTCAATAATCATTTTAACTAAACAAATAACGTCACCCACGTAAACATCTACAGCAATAATTACATTACAATTCAATATGGCTACCCGCGTAAAACAACAGCCATCCCAACCTTCTTTTTCTATGAGCAATCCTCTTTCTATTTCTGTCAGTGCGAAGCTAGTGCTCACAGTAAGCACAAAGAACTAATTTTATGGTCTCGGTCTGGGTAATGAGTTGATACCCCCTTGTGATCGAGTCACCGAGGCAATACAGATTGCCGGCATTCTACAGCTGAATTTGTATCATTGGTTGAAAAGGCTTTCAGGCACGCCGCACAAACTGTTGGCCAATAGCAGAAGTCAACTTGAGAGTCCATTGTGCGGTCAGATAATAACTAAGATACACGAAAATTTGGCAAAATCTTTTCAGAACCAGAGAGCAAGCCAAACGCTTGTTCATACAGGATGATTTGCGATAGGGTGGTGAATTATTAAGACACTTCCTGGAAGACTCTGGAACAAACAACGAATGAACAAAACAACAGCCCAAAGGCAGACAGCCAGGTTCAATTTTTATTGCGACAGCAGCCAATTAAGGAAAGGTACCGACCCGATAATTCCAGGGGCGTCAGTTGGGGGAGAGGCAGGGGGGCAAATGCCCTCCCCTGAATTTACAATTTGAAGTGTACTGTATATGTATAATAAATTTGTTGTATTTTGTTATTTAAATAATGCTAACGTAAGCACATAAAACTGAAGTTATATTATTAAAATTTTTAGTTTATACATGCCTAATTAATAAAAAAAGATGCAACAAGGTCACTGTCGCTGGAAAAAAAATCTTGCCACCCCCCCTAGAAAAACCTGAAATGACGCCCCTGGATAATACACAGGACCGTGAATTTTAGTCTGAAGGATGTTGACCCCGTGAAATTTCCATGTCCGTAACAGTGAAATTTGCAGGTCTTCGCCTGTAACAACGTGGGCCGCACCGAGATGAATAGAATTCAGTATAAGCAAGTCGTCAGGTGACTGAAGTCACACCGAATGCAATTTAACATGTAAATCCCCTACGTATTCTTTTTCGTGTTAGGGCTCCCAGTTCAAAGAGACGGCGGCTGCATAACAACACCACATCCGTCGCATTGTTGCGTCACCCGACTCGGAGCGCGAGCAATGACGAGATGGACACCCCCTCACCTAACACACATTTTATTTCGCAGTCCAACATGGCGACTGTGCTCGGTCCCGCTGCACCGGACAGCAGACCGTGATCAAATAAAACGCGCCGCGGTGTTGAAGGATGGTATGAGAAGGGAGGGGAGGGGGGTCGTGCGTCCGTGTTCAGGTTTCCTGAAGTCGAAGAACGAAAAAAAAAGGGGGGGGGGGAAGAGGGGGTACGCGGACAAAGAGCACGAGGGGGTGAGAAGGAGCGGCTGGGCTTGCAAATGAGGGCTGTAACGAGCTGTGAACATTCGCTGGAGGTGTCGTGTTTCCGAGGTGGCCCGCTACTGTTGCACGTGTGGGCTAATGGGCGAGCCCGCTGCATTGCCGAGTCGCCCCGGGAGGGAGAGCGAGGGACAGAGAAGCATGGCAACATCGCGCGACGCCCGCCGGCATGTAGGCGTCTCGTGTCGACTGGCGTGGCCTGCTGCCCGACCGTCGTTTCTTGCGCGCTAAAGTAAATGTAATGCCGCCATTTTGGATATATGAATATTTTTTTTATCATAATTATAGTTTCAGTGCCATTTTTTGAATGTTCTGTTTCGCTAGAGAATAAGACATGAGGTGTTTGCGGAAACGTAGTAGATGTTATTTACTCGGTAGTATTGATCACGTAATCGGATCTACTCAGTCGTTGGATGTATAACGGACTTTACCAGGAATAGTATGTTCGCGGCCTATTTAAAAATGCGGCGAAATCTACAGAAGAGGTATATTTCTATCGCCTATCTGGCTGACTTGTATTATTAGACCAAGTTCGGACAGTCCAGAATTTCGTTTTGTACTGGTGCAATGTACGTACATGGCACTGTATACTGTACAAACATGCTAGTGTGAAAGTTTCCATAGGAATAATATATTGCAATGTCTAAGGCGAAGCAAAATCTTCACACCTCCTATTGCAAACGCCCGAAGAAAGCCGAAACTCACGACGCGGATTCGTGAATTTTCGGAGATTGTGGACGTATTCTTTTTTTTTTTTTTTAAACACTCGTGACACGTGTGTGTAAATAAAATAAAATATTTGCAGGTCTTAGTTTTATACTGATATAGCTTGTTTTATTAAAGTTTTCCCGTCGTCGCATATGTTGATAGTAATGAGTGCACAACTTTGTGTTCCTTTTGTGAATTTTTTGTAGGCCGTAACATTAAAACTACATGCTCTTTATTCCAGTGGGTTGACATGTGTTTAAGCTTTTTTAGTAACGTAGATGATTAAATTATAACTTTGTTTGTAAATATTAATTTCTTAGCATACTTTTTTATCTATGTATATTTTACTGTCTCATACATTGATTGTATTGAATGTCCTACTTTGCGTTCCTTAAGTAACTATAAGTTATACCTATACGGTATTACCTTAACCTTAAAACTATGTGCCGTTTATCCAGCGAGTCGACATATGTTGCAGCTGTAGGGACTATTATTTTTAATTACATACATACATGACTTTATTAAGTTTACGAGAAAGAAGGTTAGAAGTATGGACATATACAGATGGGAATTGCAGGAGATACAGAAGCTGCAGAGTACAAGTTCGTAGGTATAATGATGTAGTGGTGTAGGGTGGAGAAGGCAGGTAGAGAGAGTAGAGTCTAAAGGGAGAAGAGCACTAGTTATGCTGGGTGTTAGTAGTGTAGTGAAAGAAATGTGTACCATGCTATAGTATGACCAGTGTTAGAGTATGCGGCAGCAGAGTGGTAACTGTATGTGGAATGAGAGGTCCGTAAGCTGGAGAAGAAGCAAAGATGGGTGCATGGTGGGGGAGCAATAGCTGGAGAAGGCAAGAGCAGGCTGGTGAGGATGAAGGGAACTTTAGGCCATCTGTGGTTCTAAAAGTACTGGGGTGGAACTCGTTGAAGGATGGGAGGAAATTGGAACGGCTGGGTAGGAAATACAAGATGGTGAATGGAGAGGAAGGCTGGGGTAAGTTAGGCTGCCTGTTAACTAGGGTTGAGTACAGAGAAAGAGGGAATAACAGCTAGAAGCTCCAGAAGATGAGTAGAACAGAGCGAAGTAGGCTGCCTATGCTTAGGAGGCCTTTGAGGGAGAGGAATTTATTTTCGGAGGAGTTGGTTATGGTGAGGGGGACTGAAAGGTTTAGGAGGAGATAAGTAGGGATTGAGGAGGTGGTTACAGCTTGCCACAGGGTGGTTGCCCAATTGCGAGTTATTGTTGTTATTATTATTATTATATAGTTATTTTTTTCAATTTATGCCATGCGTGTAAGAATTCCGTGTTAATAGACCCCTTAGTATTAGTAAATCATATACTTGTCTAGTTATGGACAACTAATATAAGAACAAATTGTTAAAACAACTAAGATAGCCATTGCCACTGTCAGTGTTCGATTTGGCCATCCAAGGCCGTTGCCAGGCTTTATGTTCTAGAAATGTGCATCACAGATGTGACATTACACACGCCTGTCTTTGAATTCACAGCAAGGGCATGTGACCTTCAGCTTACTTACCCTTCTCGTGCCCTAGGTTCAAATTTCCAAGATGCACACTTCTTAATGAAAGTAATAAGGACTTTGGGTACAAGGGAAAGTGATCAAGGGCACATTTAACTGAAAATCGAACACTCGAACAACTAAATTACCAGTGTAAAATAAATCTTTAAAAATCCACAGAATGTTTACTTCTTTGAGAAATAAAAATTACAAGACATTTAGTGTTGTGGATAAAAATTATTTATTACACATGATTGGCTAAGTATGCCAACACTTATTCTTTGTACCTTAATTGATAATACGTTCCATAATAAAAGTGTTCTTTAAATATCTTCAGTGAAGTACGAAAATAACAATATTCAAGTAAGCCTAATGGAACCATACATAAGTCCTGTAAACATCCTTCATCATTCAATGTATTAATTTTTGTATAAAAAACTATGGCCAAAGCAAATATATACAAAAGTAGGTAAAAAATTTCTCGTAATTTGTTAACATGACAGTAGTTCTTTAATAGTCTGTTCAGTTTGCTGATTTCCCTCGCGAGAAAATGTCTGACAACTCCATTGTGTTGACCTTTAAACCATCCTGACTTCCTGGAAAATTGAAAAATAGATTCTCTGCAGTCCTGTTTAAGACGCTCTCCTCAGAAGGAAACATTTTAAAACCAGGCAAACTTACACTGTACAGACTATAAGTAGGAGTGAGAAGTTTGCAGTTTTACGTTTTTAACGTATATCAAATCAAAATCTTAAACTGCAACGTTATTTGAACATGAATCATTTACAAGTAAACGTTAAGAAATTGGGACCATGTTCTCGTATTTCCTAAACAAAAGATCATAATGTTGCAGCATTCTTGTTCCTGGCCAATACAAACAATAACATATAAAAGTGTGAAAACTTTTGTTTTACATGGACAATACGTTAATATTGATCTTTACTGTGGTATTACTACTTTTTTATTATTTTATTTATTTTCTTCAAATGAGCTCGGAGCTCGTTATAGAAACCGCCCAGAAGAAAGTTTTTGCCTTACGAAAGGCCGGGCACGTGCGGAGGGGAAGGGGGAGGCTATTTCACAAGGGAATATTTTGTGACCTAATCATATGACATTCAGACATGAAGGTAGTACGTTTCATAGTGTTACAGTATTACAAATTACAGAGACCTCTGTAACCAAAGAACATGGGCCTATTAGTATGTAGGTACACTATAATTTAAGCATGGGCAAGTACATAATCGCATCATTAACAACAAAGTAACAAACAATGTTTCTACAATGAAATATATTAGTATTTAATGTTTAATGAAAATTTGAGCGGCATGATCATGGAAATTGCATGTTAGCCAAGTATAGACTGAGGGAGCTCAAACTAAGCCCCTGTCTTAAGCAACTCTACTACAACTTAGTAACAGTTGCATTTAAGCTGTCTTAATTTATGAATAATCTCTACAACATCAAAATTACAGAAATTACAAAACAGATAAATGAGAACATCTACATATTCCGCTAGGGTATTCCATCAAAACAGCTATAAATCTGATGTTATATTATGCCAGTGTCACTATGCACAGATTGGGATACATTACTATGCAATCACAATTTTTTGTCACAAAATATTAAGAAATTTAAACAAATTACAATAGCAAAAACACAAAAAACATCCAAGAACTGAAAGTGAACCACAACTATGTAAATTTGTTAATGGAAATATTGTCATGTTATTTAATTTCATTTTATATCCATTCTTTGTATTGTGCGGCCAAGGGTTTATGCATGTACATCCTTCACCTGTAAATTCAGTAATTAAAACGTGCTTCATATCTGTCTTGTGTCACCCATTATCAGCTCTCAAGACCTACCTCCCTTCAGAATTGTCATGATCACTCCATATTCATAATTTTAGCGTCCCTCGGCTACCCAGAACAATGATACCACAAACTCACACTTGCAACAAATCTGGGTGTCAGAAAGAACGAAAATTAATGGTTTTTGAAGTAATTCAGTTTTGAATGGAAGTCACTTCTTATCGTCAACCAGGGACGGCTGGAGGTGTTAGTTGTTTTGGAGTCAATAACAAAAATTGGAAAGTAATCACAAGATTTGGGAACAGCGTAACATGCAAGCAATGTTACAATGTGTGCCATGTGGTGCTAGCACGAGTTTGGGTTGCAAGTGTGTGTCTGTGTGTGTTTCCTAATATTCTGGTTACATTTATTCTGCATTTTAAAAACGTTTATATTTTCAGTAGATTCACCCCAAAACAAAATACCATATTATGTATCAAGCACCAAGTTTCAGCAATATCTGTGACACGCGTTGTTTGAAATTTGTTATAACACCAACATAAAAACCTATAATTTTAATTTTCATGACCTTGACTTTGTTGAAACACTAATTCATTGTGTATATAGTTGGTTTTGTCTGTATTTAATGTAAGTTCACTTAACTTAAACCAAGTAAAACTCTTCAAAAAACAATTGTAACAATAATCTACTAATTTCTTGAATATATTTCTCCTAAAGAAACAGATATCATATGTAACCAACGCAGTTCACATCTTGCACACAAGGGTATTGGTAAGTTAGCAACAAGTTTTACATGATACAATTTACGTGCATTCTGTTAATCTTGTGTTACAGCTCAGACACAAAATTCTCAGAATTTCCCTGACAACACAAGTGACGATTCAATTTCTGAGTAAAAAACATGCTCTATAATTCAGCGCAAAACTATGCAAGCTGGTCGAATGAAGCAACATGATTGGCTATTATGAAGTATGAGTTTAGTGAGTGTAGGTAAAAATGGAATGGACATGTGATAGTGTTTTGCATTTGTTAAACTAATATACAATTTCAGTACTTTGCACGAGTTTTAAATATTCTTCTAAATCCTCTCCCTAGTATTTATAAAATCAACGGTTTGACATTGTGATTGCTGACATTTATTACTGTATTAAAATTTAAATAACGCAATTCTATTCCAACTCGTGAAGTAAATTAAGACAATTGCTTTTATGTGCATATGGTAAATTTATATTAACCATCGTTTGCACATGGTTACATATTTCAAATAAAATCGGGCAGTTTTTTTGAAAACAACGTAAGTTAATTAGTAAATTAAAAAAAAAAAAAGTACTGGCATGAGGTCTGAAAATCTAACTCACGCTAAGTAATGAATGAAGGGCAGTAGGATGCCCCTTGATAAATATTGCACACAGTACAAATGTTAATACTTTTAAGCTATTTTTAAATGTATACATCAATGATACTTATAAGACTGAAGACCAAGTGATCAAGTTGCTCCATTGGATGGTAGTATTGGGGTCCCTGTGAAAACTGCATTTGGGACATTTCTTATATTGTAAATTGTGTCCCGAAAGAGTCTGTCTGAGGAACACTCAACAGTTTGCCATTGTTGTACTTACAGTATACTTTCTGGTTGTGTTGGTCATCTGCTGAAATATTTATATAGGTACGTCACTTATGGTATAATTTGTATTTAAATTATAGGGCGAAATAATAATATGAACATATTTTATTATTACAAAACCAGAATTGCCATATTTTAAGTATTAGGTAGGTATGACAATTATTAACTCTGGCTTACAAAACAAAAGTTTTCACACAAGCTTCAGAGCCTACTAAGGAATCCAGCCAAAACTCATTACACACAAAAGTAAAATAAGCGTCCAATTGCCAACAGAGGTCAGCACTTACAAGCAAAATAAGAGTATATTTTTGCAAAAGTGCTTGGTAAGACATAATGAAATGAAATTTAACTACATTATTACAATTATTGTGCAGGCCGTTCACGATAAAGTGAGCACTGCATAAACTTTTCTTTCAGCCGTTTTGCAGCCATCTTTACTATTTTCAATATGAAAAATTTCACGTAGCTAAACACTCGTGTAAGCGTTTCAAAACTCTTTTAAGGTAACATCTATTGGCTCAATAAAACATGTTTAATTTATTAAAAGTTCTGCTGAGTGCTCAGTTTATTGTGAACAGCCTGTATCACATACATCATAGTATTACTGAGGAGTCAAAACTGACATCGCTAAAAAGAAGTGTAGGTGAATTATACTGACGTGCCATATGTTTTATAATTTTGTAGTAAATAAATTAAAATTGCCGCAAAAATTAATAAGTATTACATACTTGTTTCAAATTTAATTTCATTAAAAAAATTGGTACTGTGTGAATTTTTACGGTATGAAGCTCGCATTTCATTGACGCAATTTTTAAAATAAGATAATTGTAAATCAGAGCAACTTACAGCAGCCAATAAGTTTGAAAGAACAAAACATTTTTAATTTTCCCCGCTTGCGGAAGAACCCAAACCGATGATACACGAAGCCGCGTTGTCAGAATCGGCTATCTTCGGGCGCGTGAAACCCGAAGATTCTCACGATGCCGCGTCGTAAGCTTCGACTATCTTCGGGTGTCTGCAATAGGAGGTGTGAAGGTTTTGCTTCCTAAGTCTAAGTTGTGTGACACACAACCACCGATTTTTTCATTAATTGATAGTTTACTATATGCAAATAACTTTAAGACGTTAAAAATGTCTATTTTCAGCGAACCGAGTAATTAAATGTTATATAATTTAATCCATACCTGAATTATGTTCTTCTGGCAAAATTTTTACTTGATAAACTCCTCCAGACTTCTCGTCCTACAAAAATACTACATTCTGGCATCTTCGTTGGTGAGCATGCACTCAAGCGTCGTGCAACATATTTTCTTTTGTGTATACACGTGGGAGCTTGTGTTTGCTTACTTTTTACGCACGCTTTCCATTTTTTTTCCGTCTGCTGGCTGTTATCTACCATGCTCTCGACGAGGGTACACATGAGTAGATACGTAGACGAGATCGAGTTAAATATTTAAATTCAGGACTCCATTAGACTGTACTCGCACAATATCTAGTGTATCGTGTAGATCGGGTAAAGCCTCCGTAAGCGCCTATGCACTGATAAAATTTATGACGTCATAAGCTTGTTCTGCTACGGGATCTGAAACCCTGCAAAGTAATTAATTATTTCTTTGAATGTTTCATGCAATGGGAGTGTATGAAGTTGTTTACAATATTGGACGTACGCCATTGCCATACAATTTTCGTCCCTGAAATCCACACAAGAGAAGAGGGAAAAATTACAATTAAACAAACGATAGAAACAAGTAAGCCAGGACTGGTTTGGCTCTAGTCACCACATATATAAAAATAAACCATGGAAATTCAACATGGAATTAAGTCAGGCCGCAAGAGTAAACAATTAATCAATTAATAAAAATAAATTGAACTTCCAAAACGAATGATCAAATAAATAGAGCCAAACCAGTGTTGGCCTATTTATTTGATCATTCGTTTTGGAAGTTCAATTTATTTTTATTAATTAATTTTTTACTCTTGCGGCCTGACTTAATTCCTTGTTGAATTTCCATGGTTTGTTTTTATATGTGTGGTGACTAGAGCCAAACCAGTCCTGGCTTACTTGTTTCTATCGATTGTTTAATTGTAATTTTTCCCTCTTCTCTTGTGTGGATTTCAGGGACGAAAATTGTATGGCAATGGCGTACGTCCAATATTGTAAACAACTGAAAGTAATTAATGTTCTACAGCGGACATTTCTACAGCGCAGACATATTCCTCAAAAACTTATATATTTGATTTTACAGCTGTTCTCTTCTTTAAGGGTGTTTAAGTGGCGAAAACGCATAATTTTGTATTTGTAGAACATAGTGTTGGTTTTTTTAGACGTTACTTGTGACTAAATTTTCCACTTGTGGATTTTTTTTTACATCTCATAGTCGTCACATAGCGGCATGTCAAAGTCAATATTTGCATGTTACAGGAACATAACTAAAACGGCAAAATTGATCGTACAAAACAATGAACCAATAAATAAATACTAATTAGACATTTTGTAAAAGTGAGATAAAATTGCGTTTAATTAAAGTTGTATTTTTAAGCATGCCATGCTGCAGTCATACAGATATAAAACGCAGTATAACAACATTAACCCAATAAACATTGCAACTGCATTATAAAAATCGATGCAGGTTACAAATCTCAGAGGTACGTGCCACTAGTAATTCATGCTTTCTTTGTGGTATCCACCATACTCAATCACTGTAGATCGTAAGTTGAGGCGTTCAGAATACAAGTGGTCTAACTCCAAACATTTATATTCTTGTTATAAAGATGTTAGCAAGAAAACTTTTTTTTCTCTTTATCAGAAAGATCACAAGTACATGTGTTAACTAAATTTATGCTGAACATTTTATGTACTGTACATACTAACTGTAAACCAAATAGTGGGAAACAGTGCATATGGTCATACACCACTTGTGTTCTGAATGCTTAAGGATTATTATTTATAGTCATTATAGTTAATAAGGATTATTTGTATAATATTATACAACACGTTGAAAAAGGAACTTTCATTCGCTGATATTAGGATGGCAGGTAGGTGACACTTGAATGTTCGGATGAAAACTACGCACGTCCTGAGAAAACACGAGTAATCACGCAGGTAAAATAATACATGAACCAAAACACTAATATACCACGTATTTAAAACGTACTAAAATGATAAAATAATTTCTCCTATGAATACACTCTTAAGATTTAAATTAAAAAATATTGGGCTTATACAATAGATAATAGGACGTAGAGAATCACGTCGAGAAAATTCACACGACAGTGTATATTATTTGCAGTGTAATAAAGTTCTTAGTAATTTCTGTGAACTATTCATGCATAAGTATGTGTTTTATGTGCCCCGCGTTTTTCGTTGTAAATCAGACAAGTACTTTTACAGAAGAAATTATTTGATACCTTTTTTGTTTAATCCGTTTTAAAAACCGGGGTGTATTAAAAATATGTGTAATCAAACAATAGTTTTCTGCTTTTTAGCAGTCTGTGTGAAAATTTGCAACATATTTAAATGACGTAAAATTGGTACCGAAGAGACAAACAAACAGACCGGAAAGTGAGTTAAGTATCTGTTACCGTCTTCAGGCACACGAACAATTTGAGGAACCTCAGCAGACTAACAGAGGCGACGTGCGATAGCTTGACGGCCTTGTAACAAGGAATTGTTAAAGATGTTCACGTGCGACAAAATCATAATTTTATGTTTTTATGAAATAGTGTTAGTTTTTTAGACGGTACTTGTGAGTAGAGTTTACTCTTACGAAACAGTTTTAGCTCGCATAGTTTTCATATAACGGTGCATCAAACTCAAAATTTGCATGTTACGCTGCCATGCATATAGTAAAAATCAATTGACTTACATAAATGAAATAACTCATAGTGAAATAACATGCCATGGGCTATGTAAAAAAATAACTTCCAGTGAACTACCTTTGTACTTAAAAAAATCGCAGAATTTTCAACTTTTTTCCTTGTACTTTTACGGTTTTTTTTTAAATTCAAAATATTACGTTGCGAGTTTCTAAATGCTTTATTACGTAGCTCATGGGATGTTAGTTAATCGTAAATTATTTCATTTAAACTAGTTAATTGGTTTCCCTTATTCGCATGGCAGTGTAACATGCTGATTTTGACTTTAACGCACCGTTATGAAAAAACTATGAGAGCTAAAATTGTTTCGTAAGAGTAAAACATATTCACAAGTATCGTATTCTATTTCTTAAAAATATTAATTAATGATTTAATCGCACCTGAACACCCTTAAGAGCCGTTGAGGGTGAAGTGGGGTGAAGAGAGAACACGAAATCCATACCAGAGCTGGGATTCGAAGCCAGGACCTCTCGCACCTATCAACGCCAATGGAGGTTATTGTCGGTTTCTATGCGGAGTGAATAGCAAACAGCAGATTGATAGATATAGGCCGTTCACAATAAAGTGAGCACCGCATAAAGTTATTTTTTCAGCCGTTTTGCTGCCATTTTTACTATTTTTAATATAAAAACTTCCATGTAACTAAAAACCAGTGTAAATATTTCAACACACTCAAAAGTTAACATCTATCGTACCAATTATATATTTTTATTGAATTAAAAGTTCTGCTGAATGCTCACTTTATACTCAACACCCTATAATAATGTCGCTCCAATATTTGGGGGTGGGGGTAGAATGTGAAGCAAATTGTTGTGTTTCTGTTGAGTTTTCCGCAGGGCAAAACGAAGAAGAAGAAAATCGGCGCATGCGCAATGCTTTTCCTTTGGTGTGTTTCTATATTTTCCTGTAGCACGTAGCTCGTAGAAGTACTTTATGGGCCTGCAGACAGTTACGTTGTGTCTGACGTATGCCACCCAATAATACCTACATGTCACATGAAACTACGGTGTTTTCAAGGGTGTGTTGGCACAATAAAATTTTCTCGATACACCTACATCTCTATAAATACTTAATTAAATGAATAAATAAATAGGTGTGCCTTTCGCAAGATCTTGTGTAAGAACTCCTCACACAAAAGTCAGCAGGGTGTACGAGTTTAGCACGCACTTGAGTCAGATGAATCCATCTATAGCGTTACAAGTAGAGGCAGGAAAAATTCGTGGGTTCAGTGACCTGTAGGCTAGTCTGCAAGAGTATTTGTCAACTGAAGCAGACAGCAGATGCTCATCGGCTGCTTGCTGTTAAAGAGATAGATGACTGTATTACTTACATTTTCATTATTGGTTCAGACTTCCAGGAGGTGTCAAATAAGTCAAAGGCCAATTGCGAAAGTGACACAAACATACAGTTGTTGGAATTCCAGTTTGTGCCCAAGTGAAAACGCGAATTCTTCAGGTCCCTAGTTATGAAAAATTCGCGTTTTCTTTTGGTTCCAGGCTAGAATTCCAACAACTGTAAGTTCGTGCCACTTTCGCAACTGGCCCGTGACTTATTTGACACTTCCTGGAAGTCGCTTAGCCAATAGCACAGAAGCAACTAAATGCAGGCCCATATCACTGCTAGAGATGATGGTTTATCGCGGGAAAACTTGGCTGTTTGCTGGATTTCAACACACGTTCAGCTTATTAGATTATTACTGGCTTCAGCTTCTACTTGTAGTTGTTACTCTGACTAAGCCAATGAGAATCCAGATATTGTAATATTTTATGCTTGTAACTGGTCTGCAGACAGCTACATTGGGTCAGACGTATATTACCAAATTCAGATATGTTGCAAGAAACTACAGCGTTTTCAAGGGTATGTTGGCACAAAACATTTTCGCGATATACCATCATCTCTAATCACTGCGTCATCGAGCAGCCAGTGAGCAGATAATTAGGGCCCGGTAGTTATCGCGGAAAGATTTTTGCAGCACTTTGTTTCAGTGCCTTACGTGCGCACCTGCAGCTCTGCTTTGTGGTCAGTGATTGGATGCCTTAAGGGTGCAGTATACCGCAATTTTCATTACCAGTTTTTTAATTTTTATTTGTACCAGATATATTTTTTCTTAGACACAAAATGTGACTAAATTTGGCTCTTATGAAATTTTTTATCTCTAATTGTTTTCGCGTAATTGCTTGTTAAAGTAATATTTTGCATGTTTCCGTTTTAAGCACTACATTATAACCAAATGATATGCCAAACTCAAAAAAATCACAGTGGATAAAGACATTGCAGGCTACAATGTCATGCTCATAAAAATAAAGAATAAAAATTAATTGCATCAAAAAAAGCTGAAACTAAAAATAATAATTTTTTAAAATACGAATTATTTTTATTAGCATGACATTGTAGCCTGAAATGTCTTTAACCACTGTGATTTTTTTTTTTTTAGTTTGGTATAACAGTTGGTTTTAGTGTAGTCCTTAAAACGGAAACATGCAAAATATGACTTTAACAAGCAATTACGCGAAAACTATGAGAGATAAAAACATTTTATAAGAGCCAAATCTAGTCACCTTTTTGTGTTTAAAGTAAGAAAAAAAATATCTGGTACAAATAAAAAATTTAAAAATGGTGATGAAAATTGCGGTAGACCGCGCCCCTTAACATACAACGTCTGAAGGTTAAACCCGCAAATTACATAAGTGTAGTGTCACAGTTATCCACGTACTGATTGGCACAGTCAAATGAATAATAACTCTGCACAAAAACACTCTGCCAATAATCATGAAGTTGAGCAGCAGGTGTGCACGTAAGACACCGAAACAAAATGGGGCAAAAATCTTTTCGCGAAAACTACCGGGCACTGCAGATAATGTCTGCTTGAATACACATATGTTCTTGCAGGCTAGCCTACATGTCAGTGAACTCACGAATTTTTCAGGTCCCTAGTTAGAAGAATTCCGCTCGGGTGGTGAAAGTAGTCTCTTGAACACTCTGTGGCAGTGCGGGAGTGTGCTGCGGCGTGGGAGGTGTTCTAAACACATGTAATGGAAAGTAAACATGACTGTGATGCGGTGTACAGGTGGCTGATAATTACTTTCGGCAGTTTGGGAGGGAAAGGGCTGAGAAGTATCGCCAGCATGGGGGAGCTAAAATTTCTGTTCTGGGTGTGATGGAAAGTAAACAAGTCAACTATTACGGTGCACTGGTGCAACGCCACTTATAATTTGTGTCGTCACCGGTGAGGTGCGTCATACTGCATAATAAAGCCCATGGGCAAACATTAGTAAAGTTAATTAGGCCCTCTTTCAAACAACATACAACTAAACAATTTTTAAAATTAAAATACATCCGGTTTTTTTTGTGGTGCAGTCCGAAACTTCGAATCTCAGAATATGGAACTAGGAGATTTGCCAACACCAACACATATTCCTCGGTGAGATTCGAACCCGGAACCCCTCACATGGCTGGTCGGCATGCATCCGACTACGGTACAGGGTTGTTGTTACTCTTCATTCCCATGCGTTACTATAATAAGTAGAGCCGCGATTTTATGGCGAAAAGATTTTTGCAACATTTGGTTTCGATGCGTCATGTGCACACCTGCAGCTCTGTTACATCGTCTGTGGTTGGATGATTTTACTCTCACTGGCCTTAATACTGACCATAATATACTATTGACGCGATTAGCAGAAATGGGTCTCTCTGGGAAAACATGTGAATGGTTCCGTAGCTACCTGAGTGGCAGGCAACAGCAGGTTTACTTCTACTCTAGCAACGGGCCATTGACCTCAACCAAGCAAACAACTCCTACAGGTGTCCCTCAAGGATCTATACTAGGTCCTCTGCTATTTTCAATTT
>PNEQ01074102.1:0-33510 GCA_003012365.1 Medauroidea extradentata
ATACAACTTTTATAAACGCCTCGTATTATGTTTCCCGCGCGAGTGACTTGCTCTCCTTCTCTGACCTGAAAACCCGCGCAGTTGTTGGTCACTCGCACCCTATGCTGCGACACTTCACGCGCCCGAAATCGCTAGCTACCTCCTCACACATCATGTTTGCCTGGTACCAGTTTACGCGGCACGACACTCTTTCAGGCATATTCTAAGAAAAGGAGGGATTTTTTGAAGCGAAGGGGGGCAGCCAATGAGCAAACACTGTACTTCAGAGGAGGTGGGCACAGAGGTTCGTGGCGGGAGTAAGGGGAAGCGTAGGGGAAACGTTCTGTGAAGAGACGAATTCGTAGAAGTGTCCGTCTCCCGTGGTGTCAGTTCAGTTGGGCTGCTTCGTTGTTCGCTGCCCTACATCATCGTCCTGTAGCTTAGCCACGCAATCCTGTTTACACGACGCGTCTGGACATAAGTCACGCATTTTATCCTGTACGTCGATGCTCAGACCAACATGGGAAATCGTGTACAACGTTAGCGATATATTTGCAAGTACAAAAGCAACTATACAAGCTAAAGTATGTTACTGAAGATACATGTGCTGTGTTAGATATTTCTCAGTCGTCAGTAAAACTTTTTCTCTAGACCTAAGTCAGAATCATACCAAATATTTACTCTCGTTTGGCTTAGAATAGTTTTTGACTTTACAACCGCTGCATTGAGGAGAGTTCATGAATCAAACATTATTAGGAAAAGCTTTCCAGCATCAAAAATGTTGATTAGACGTTTATGATCGATTATTACTGTGTCATTATTGGTGTCGAGCTTAAGTATTTTTATAAAGTTTATAGTTCATTAGACTGTTTTAGAAGTTATAATTGAGCTATCATAGAAATCTTAGTTCATACAAATACAAGATTTACTGTAAAACAAACTCACACTTAGCAAAACTATAAAACATTTTACGTAATTTTAAACCAAACATTGCTTCATATAAAATGAATACCAAAGAAATGTAATAACAGGTAACTGCAAAAAAAACCTGTTACATAAACCAATTACAAAACATACACATAAAAACGACGATCTTAAGACTCGGCATTAGTTGCGATATTGGATTATTTAATTTTTCTCCTTTACGAAATTCTGAGAAGAAAATATGAAATTTGCTATTGTAGCGTGACTTCTATTTACTGAGCGCTAGAGCACAGGCATAGAGGTTCGGAATCAGACAAATTAAGAAAACAAATTCTGAACTGGTTACGGCATAAATATATAGTTACAAATTTAAGCAATAACAATCATGTGGGCATTTCTGAGCTCTTTGGAATAGCGGTCTTATAATTCGAAATAAATAAGTTCAATTAAGTAATTGATTTAATTGTTCAAAAGCTTACAAAAATATACAAAGGGCAATCAATTATAACTTTCACAACACCCTTAATTATGCACGCATATAATGCTGCGCCACAGAAATGTTAATTAACTTTGACAATTAGCACAAGAATTTTTACCATTAGTCAAAGACTACTAACCACAATAAAAGTTCAGTCATATTTCTAATCAACAATCTTTTAAATAGTGACAATGTACAACCATAACAGTCCACAGTAGTGATGGCATGCCTTGCATCCAAGGTGCACTACCGTCTTCATTCGTGAGGTCTTTGGTTCGACTCCCATCGCACACCTCCTTCACCTGTCGAACCAAAGCCGAAGCCCTCTTGTATCATGTGCATGTAGCCTCGCAGTAGACTCCGACGTCACCAAGACGTCTTCCTGACATCACCAAGACGCCCTCACCAGCCGCTCTGCCCAAGCTTAGCACCTCCTCCGAGCAGAACCAATAGCGAACACTGGAAACACTCCTTCTCTTAAATCACTAAGTAGACAGTCTCCTCTAGTAGCCAGTGTAATATAATATGTAACTATTACATATAATGGTTTATTGGACCGTGTTATTTACCCAAGAAAGGCCAGTAGTTTCTTTTCTTCCTAGACTACAGATCTAGTCGGAAACAAGAAACGCCTGCAGAAGTCATATTGTTAATTAAAGAAATTATTATCAAAATTTGTGTTCAAATATAGTGCATTTAATATTCTTGTAATTGAAAGGAATCTATGGTCAAGTGAAATGACTTCCACAGACAGAGTCAGGAACTAGAAATACTAAAGAAAGCTTCTAAAATGTAACTGTATAAAGTGGGTATTAGTGGAGTATATGAATACCGTGACCAGATACAAAACCTGACCTACACAATAAGACTCCCATGACTCGAATCGTTTTCAAAATTTCAAAACTGAGTCATTTTCTGATTCTTAGGACATAGATTTTCCCTGGACAAAGTTTATTGCTCCGGCATAGCTTTTGAACTGGGGTCGCATAATTGGTTACTAAGAATTAAATAGCAGTGTTTTCTTATGCTCTGTTTAGGAAATATCTACATCTCATGTTTCTAATTCGTTCCGAGATAGACTGTAAACTTCGTTCTATGTTTCGGGATTTTCAAATTTTCCTTATGAAGGCGAAGTTGAAGTTTGTCTCACCAAAATTCGCCCATCCTTGACATCGTATCCTTGTAGTCATGAAGGAACCAGACATCTAGTGATGGGGGAGTACTGGGATCTTCTCTGCAGATCTCGTCCTGGAGGCGAATTCCGAAACCCTCGAAGCGCGACGAGGCGACGAACACTCTTCCACTCGACTTCTCTGTTAGGGTACCAGGTTGGACAGCCCCTCAAGACCTCGGATCTTCTTCCAGCACCTCGAACAGAGACTTCTTCATACGAACCACCTAAACTTGTGACCCACGGTACTTATACTTCAGACATTGTGAAAGTCTCGCAACAGGATAAATCTTCCAAACCAATGTGATACCAAAGTGCAGAACCAGTTTTCACTGCAGAATGACGTTTTAGTCCTCGTCTTTACAGCTGGTTAACTTCCCGTCAATGGCCTACGTCCGTCATATTTCGTGGCCGACAAACATTCTTCTCTCTTTTTTCACCGAAAAAATTCTATCACAAAACTCCTTCTTCTGTTTGTTACGTGGTTGATGATTCTTATTCTGAATCACTTATTTATGCTATGTACGAGCATGGTCGCCTGAACGCCCAGATCAGGCAAATATCTGGTCATTAAATAAAAATAAAATTTAAATCATCAAAAGACTGTATAAATCACTCACCTGACCATGATAAGTATACACTCAATCCATAGACAAAGTTCAAAATGTGTTCTGGCCCGGGGATAGTATTTCTATAGACAAAGTAAAATAGACGATTCCAGTGCCGTCAAAGACTAATAAATTAAATTTATACACATCTGTAATATGAAATAGGCGCCATGTTACAGATTACCCCGGCTAGACGTAAAAACTATTTATATACAACTCAACATAACAGTTTGTTTCATCGATCCTTTAACAAATGTATAAATTTAAATTTCAATACTATTATCAACGTTATTCCTTCAAAATTACTAAATCAAATCGCTGAATAAAATATGAAATTGATAAAAAAAATTACTGGAATATCTCAATAATCAACATGGCAATTCACATTTTAAAATCCCCTACTTAAAGTTAACCCTGGTTATACATTATCAATTATATCAACAAT
This sequence comes from Medauroidea extradentata, assembly GCA_003012365.1. NCBI lineage: Eukaryota > Metazoa > Arthropoda > Insecta > Phasmatodea > Phasmatidae > Medauroidea > Medauroidea extradentata. The sequence continues at coordinate 3,606 of PNEQ01074102.1, forward strand.
AGTTAAATCAAATGAAATAAAAAAGTTAAACACTAATATGTCAACTATAATACGACTCGTATTTAGCCTAAAATTAATTAGAGTTCTTGTTTTCAAATAATTCAGCGTTCCATCGAACGTCCAAAAGTCCAAAGAATTAAACATTGAATGTCTATCAGCAACAATTTGTTGCTCGCTGGCTCATGTTAATAGTTCTTCCAGTCGACTGTTAACTGCAGTCCATCCACCACGCTCCATGCGTAGCGATATCCCTTTGTGCGCCGCACTAAAGACTGTTTCAGCATACGCACCACTGAAACCTCGTAGTTATATTCCACGGATAGTCCTGGCTCACTAGGGTACAATTCACTTACCAACATAGATAACATAGAGTCACATAACTAGGGTAAGAGTTCGTTACTTAAATGTCTCTATCATACCTCACCAAGTTACATGTGTCGCTCTAAAATAACGAGTGTTCATATTTTCCACTTCGCACAATGTCTGTAGACAACACCTATTTGTCTTAACTGTGAAGTCTACTGCTAGCTATCTGGTCACGATACTAATCATGAATATGCGACGAAGTAGTGTTTTTGGTACTCTTACATTGGATAACAAACTCTGCAACATGCAGACAAAAGTGTTCTTCTTTGTTTCCGATGGATGGAATGAGGCCTAAATGAGGTGATTATGAACATGACCTTCATTTCTCATCTGCCTAGTGGCAAAATCATTCTTCACGGCTTCAACTTTTATGTAGCATTTACTCCTTGGTGTGACTTGCAGTTCGGAGGTTTTGCGATAGTTTCCCATACATATCTCGTACATTTCTTAACAAAATTCAGAAACTCGGGTGTGAGGTTCCACAGTCGTATTACTCTATTCAATCGTGGAAAACTATTCACCAGGATAAATATATAATTGCAAATACCTTCAACCCTTATAATCAGTACGTTAAATTCTATATACGTCTTCACCGCATACATTTCGCCGAAGAAATCTACACTCTTCGTCAGTGTGGTGTTTTGAACACAAAGTTTCACAATAATCGTGATAAGCGATCCAAATGGCGTAGGCGACAATGCACTCCGGCTTCAATGTCAATGCAAACAAAATACAGTCTACTGGGTAACTCACACTCCAGGACAAACATCACCTCTATGTTCGCAACAAAGGCAATCGCATCACAACTTGTTCATACAAACCATTTGTTTGGATAAACCCAAAACACTGTACTGCCTTCTGCGTATGTTAAGTGCGATCATGACATAAACTCTGGTCTTCACCAGGCTTAGTCTTCTGACTTGACGTACTTACAAAGCTGGTTAGGTTATATCTACCCTTTACCTTGTCCGTATTTGGGTAGACTAACTCATAGCAATTACTCTTGATTACCTTATTTACGACGTAAGGACCTTGATACAACAAGAAAATCTTCTTTGTCACCCCGGCCCAGAATTGAGATAAAGGGTGTGTCTTCACAAGTACGAAATCGCCTATTTCTAATTTATCTATCTTCGACTTCTTCGCGTATTTTGCCCTCCTCTTGGCTGTCGCTACCAATCTGCTGCTCACCAGTTTTCTGATCCCTTCTTTTACGTCGATATCCTTCAAATTTCCTTGCGTCGAGTCCAGGTCACATCGAGGGATCGTCATAGTGTCGAAGATCTCCGACCGCTCGTGTGTCAACACCTCGAAAGGAGTGAAGCTGAAAGATGTGTGCACAGTGTGGTTCATGACGAACTCCACGAATGGTAGTTTATTACGCCAGTTCTGTTGATTCTCATGACAGTGTATTCTTAACATGGTGCCTAATGACGTCATCCTGCGCTCCACTACACTAGATTGGGGATGATAAACGGAGGTTGTAGTGGGTATCACCTTTAATGACATTATACCGTTTTGCCAGGTTCTTCCAGTGAATTGAGTACCGTTATCAGATATGATATATACTGGCTTACCCACTTCCTTAGATAACCAGTTTTATTTCAGGACAAAGAACTTCACATTCTGCTTCCTCTGTGTCATCGAAGTCCCTTATAAAAAAATCTCGGTCATTTTCACCAGTAAAAATAGCATTGATTCGTAACCATTCTGTATCTTTTCTCTTTAGTGAAAGTTGATGCACGGCCGCCATTTCGTGTTCGCTACAACCACTGTTTTCACGAAATATGGTATTTATGCTATGGTCTCCTCTATGTACTTCACATTTAATCACTCCTATGTCGGTCTCCTGAGGTGTTGATACAGAGACGTCCAGCGATCGGAGAACTTCATCGTCAGACCGAACTAGTTTAACTGTTTCTTTCTAGTCGGCGACGAGCATGTTCGACGACTAGGTCCTTCTCTGACTTCGAACTCCGGCGCGTTAGGGTTTAATGGCTTGTTCCGACTAAAATATCCCTCGTCTTTACCCTTCGTCGGTGACCTGGATTTACGACGACGCTTGTCTTCGAGCGACTTCCGGCGAACTTCACGCTTCTTCGGTCTCCCCCAGCCGCCATCGCGATCTCTTGACCTCGACCTCGACGATTTACATCCCGCCGACCTATCTCGCCAGTCTTGTCGATAGTCGCACTGCGACTTCGTTTTCCATTGCTTTTTGCGATGGTTCGGTTCTCGACGACTGTTATAACCTGCTTCGTCGTCTGATTTGACATAATTCGACTTTCCTAGGGTATTTATCTCTACCTCGCAATCGTCCTTTTCGCGATGCCAGAACTTATCTTTACCCTGGTAACCTTCGTTTCCCGTAGGCTTTTCTCTGCGGTTCTCCCACGGCTGACGACGGATTTGCCTCTCGAGCTTATCGATCATAATCAGTTGCTCTCTAAATTCCGTCAACGGCAAGTTCTGTTTTCCCACAAGCGCAACTTGGTACGTGGTCGGCATCTGAGTGGTCAACATCGATATTAATTCCGTCTTGGTCATATCTGGGGTGAGATGACGATTCCTTCATAGATAGAGCTAATATGTTCGTCAACATGTCTGTTACCCCTAGGTTCATATTTCTCTGTGTGTAATAATGGTCTAACGAGCCCTTGGGCTCTGGGACCCCAGAACTGCTTTGTGAACAGGTCTCGGAACTCGGCATAAGTCCTGGTATTCTCCCTTTCCACTTCCCACCAGTAACTCGCGGTACCTTTCAACGAGAAACTCAGACACCTGAGACTTTCTTGCTCAGACAAGTTAAAAATCTCAGTGTATTCCTTATACACCTTCAGAAACGTTATTGGATTTTCGTTTTCGTTGTTCGAAAACCTCGGTATTGACCTGCTGAGTTGTTGTACTGGGTGATGGAAAAGTTCCGCCATGTTCATCATCTGTGCGAACTCGTTGTTATCGGGCGTAGTTCTAGGCGAAACTGATGCATTATTCAAAATGTAGTTCCTTTCTGTGCCTCAGTCTGTGTTTGGATTTACTGGTACATTATAAGAAACACAATCGATATTTCTCTATGTAATTAGTAGCTGTTCCGAACGTACTATATATTCCTCGCATTCAATGTTGTTCGGTCGAATGGGAAATTTCATTTGTTCAAACTTCTTAGTCTAGACATCCTCAATATGATGCGACCAAGCCTCTAACTCAGTTCTATTTGCGCGTCTTAATCTATCAAACTCTATCTGATTTGTTTCCCTTAACTCGTCCAGCTCCATCATACGAGCTTCTACGTGCGTCAGTACCTTGTGTACTTGGGACTCTATTTCGTGGAACCTTACGTTCGAGTCACGTACAGTTTTCTGTAATAGTATCATGCATTTCTTTGCTATTGCTTCGGATTTCTCGAGACGTTCGTTGTTTTTCTCGAGACGTTCGTCCATATCTTTTTTTCCAGCCCCTTAAAACTCAGGCTAGTTCAGCACTAAGGTCTTCGCGAACTGAACATACTTCTTCCCTCAAACTATTCTGGCAGGTTTTTAATTCGGCTTTTAGACTGTCTTGACTAGCCTTTAACTACGCCAGATTGTTTATCAAGCTACATTGTAGACTGCCCTGCATTTGTTGCATAAACTCCATCATCGATTTCAACGTAATAGTTTCGTATTGGTCAACTACTGCATTTACCATGACCTCTGGTGATGAAGTATCGCTTTCAACAGTATACTCTGAGATGGCGCTTTCGATCTCTTCCTCTATGTGCTTAACCACTAGATCTTTGTCTGCCATGGTTTATATCTATAATATTATTATACTGACAGTTCTCATTACTTCTAAAAGCGAATCAGACAACCATTTGCTGCCATTTATCTACATGCAGTACTTCTACTGGTCGGTCTTCTGACTAGGTTTCGTTTCCGCTACTGGAAACAGTACTGATCTTCTTGCGACTGTGCTGATTCCGGCCCCAATAGTTGGGCTCACCATAATTTTATGTTATATAATATGTAACTATTACATATAATGGTTTATTGGACCGTGTTATTTACCCAAGAAAGGCCAGTAGTTTCTTTTCTTCCTAGCCTACAGATCTAGTCGGAAACAAGAAACGCCTGCAGAAGTCATATTGTTAATTAAAGAAATGATAATCAAAATTTGTGTTCAAATATAGTGCATTTAATATTCTTGTAATTGAAAGGAATCTATGGTCAAGTGAAATGACTTCCACAGACAGAGTCAGGAACTAGAAATACTAAAGAAAGCTTCAAATATTTAACTGTATAAAGTGGGTATTAGTGGAATATATGAATACCGTGACCAGATATAAAACCTGAGTTACACAATAAGACTCCCATGACTCGAATCGTTTTCAAAATTTCAAAACTGAGTCATTTTCTGATTCTTAGGACATAGATTTTCCCTGGACAAAGTTTATTGCTCCGGCATAGCTTTTGAACTGGGGTCGCATAATTGGTTACTGAGAATTAAATAGCACAGTTTTCTTATGCTCTGATTTAGGAAATATATACATCTCATGTTTCTAATTCGTTCCGAGATAGACTGTAAAGTTCGTTCTATGTTTCGGGATTTTCAAATTTGCCTTATGACGGCGAAGTTGAAGTTTGTCTCACCAAAATTCGCCCATCCTTGACATCGTATCCTTGTAGTCATGAAGGAACCAGACATCTAGTGATGGGGGAGTACTGGGATCTTCTCTGCAGATCTCGTCCTGGAGGCGAATTCCGAAACCCTCGAAGCGCGACGAGGCGACGAACACTCTTCCACTCGACCTCTCGGTTAGGGTACCAGGTTGGACAGCCCCTCAAGACCTCGGATCTTCTTCCAGCACCACGAACGGAGACTTCTTCTTCATACGAACGACCTGAACTTTTGACCCACGGTACTTATACTTCAGACATTGTGAAAGTCTCGCAACAGGATAAATCTTCCAAACCAACGTGGTACCAAAGTGCAGAACCAGTTTTCACTGCAGAATGACGTTTTAGTCCTCGTCTTTACAGCTGGTTACCTTCCCGTCAATGGCCTACGTCCGTCATATTTCGTGGCCGACAAATATTCTTCTCTCTTTTTTCACCGAAAAAATTCTATCACAAAACTCCTTCTTCTGTTTGTTACGTGGTTGATGATTCTTATTCTGAATCACTTATTTATGCTATGTACGAGCATGGTCGCCTGAACGCCCAGATCAGGCAAATATCTGGTCATTAAATAAAAATAAAATTTAAATCGTCAAAAGACTGTATAAATCGCTCACCTGACAATGATAAGTATACACTCAATCCATAGACAAAGTTCAAAATGTGTTCTGGCCCGGGGATAATATTTCTATAGACAAAGTAAAATAGACGATTCCAGTGCCGTCAAAGACTAATAAATTAAATTTATACACATCTGTAATATGAAATAGGCGCCATGTTACACCAGTTACGGCATCCTAGCCACAACACCATCAGTGATGTCCTCCACAGCTCACTGCCTCTGTAGCACTCCAACTCATCACCGCAAGTGTTGTTCGTCCTTCCTTCAGCCTGCTGGTGTCACACAGTCTTGACCCCGCCGACAACCACTGCTGTATTGCCATCCTCGATACATAGGGACCCCTGTTTTTCGCGAAAAGAATCTTGCCACACTTTGTTTCGTTGTCTTACGTGCACATCTATAGTTCTGCTTCGTGATCAGTGATTGGATATTTTAACTCTCGCGAGCCTTGGGATTCTACCGGCAAATCACAGACTTATGGTGTTGCAGGGACGTTATTGTAATTCACTCAGTCAAATAAGATATGGCTCTTCATACAGACACGCTGCCAATAACCATGAAGCATAATTGCAGATGTGCACGTAAGGCACTGAAACAAACTGGGACAAAATTCTTTTCGCGAAAAACAGGGGTCCCTATCGATACACCACACCTCGTCAGCTCAGTCGCGATGACACAAGACCTTAGTGTTGCCTGTCCATTCTGCAGGTCATTAATGTTACTCAGCCTCGACACCGACCACCGCCGCTGTGTTACCATCCTCGAGACGTGACACCTCGTCAGCTCTGTCGCGCTGACACAACACCTTAGTGTTGTACTTTCCTTCAGATGTTACATCAGCCTCGACACCGTAGTGATACCACCCCCAAGACACTGGGTCGACTTCATCTCTGCACTACCGTCAGTGTCGCCTCTCGGCCCATCACTTCTCACGACGCCTATCGCCGCCCCAGTGGCAATGCCACCCCTCAGGGTGCTGCCTCACACCACTCTTGGATCTCTCTTGATACTCACTGTCTACAAACTCATACTGAAAATCTTCCGACTTCCCACTCCAGAATCACTAAGACTCTTCGAAACTCACTGCAAGACTAAGACTGACTCATATTGTGTAGTTCCGAGGCTTTTATACAGCCCCTTTATTGACGTCAATCGGTGGTGCAACATGATGACCAGAGGTATAAAAATAGACATTACCTCGCTTATGCCTGTTAGTAGTCACGTATACGCATTGGTGTCATCGGGGAATCCCAATGACATCTCTCGGGAGTTGAGACATAGCTGCGAAAATTCATGACATTACTGGTCGACTCAGGCTGTCCTCCAGGATTATACAATATGCTTATAGTCGTGGCAGCAATAAACAATATGTTACAAGTTCAACAGCTATGTGTGTACTGTAAACCCAAGTGAATAGAACTCTCAGAACTCACGCTATAATAGCAAATGTCAAATTTTTCTTCTCAAAAAGAAAAATAAAAATAATACAATCCAATATGGCGACTGATGCAGAGCATTAAGTTGGATGTTAGGTAAGAGCTTAGATAGGTGGTAGGAAGTACAGAGGTTAGTTGGAAATAGCATCGTGAGAAGCGTTTTAATCACAACAGCTTATTGAATATTACAACAAATAAGTTCAAAATAATCTACGACAAAATATAATATGTTTGCCATACCAAGAAAAAAATTGATAAATTATTACATAAATGTGAACCTCCACATTAACACATGCACATATACTAATATGCACACAATCACCCAATATAACTATAATGCACTGCAACGCCATCATATGGCGAGTTATAGCTAAAAGTATACCACTAAAATGTTAATAGTGTTCAACTATACGACGAGTTTCTCAAAAGATAAGGTAAACTTTACAAATGCACACCAGGTAGCAGCTCTAACATCATCTAAACTCCCTGGCTTGGTCAGTTTGGCGGTTATGCGATGTTGCGGACACCTGTCTCCTCTCTGCCTAATGTTGATATTTTCTTAACTAAATAACCCTGAATTACTGTTTAGCGGACACCCAAAATTGTTTCATTCATTGGGCGTGAAAATGTATTTATCTCACCAACACGGAGCAAATATTTAACTACCGACACAGACTCCAGTTATTCTTCACAGAGCACGATTCTTATTTACTTACGCAGACGTTTTAAGAGTCCTACACCAAGCACATGAAAATTGTTGCAGCATCATTGGTAGTGTTTTTTTTTTTTTAGATTAACTGCCAAACGTGCGCCCAATGTGCATATTGTTATAAGATTAGCAAAATTACATGTGGGCAATTCTCTGCGCTCTTTGGGATAGAGGTCTTATAATTATAAATAACATTATTTAATTATGTAATAAATTTATTAGCACACAAAGCTTGCAAAATACACAAAACAGCAAACGACACTAACTTTCACAGCACGCTTATTAAGCACACAAATACTACTGTGCACAGCAACGTTAATTTCCTTTGATAATTAAAGCACATGAATATTTAAAGGGTGCGGTCTACCGCAATTTTCATCATCACTATTTTATTTGTTATTTGTACAAAATATTTTTTTCTTATTTTAGTCACAAAATGTGTTAATAAATTTGGCTCGTATGAACTTTTTTTATCTCTCATAGTTTTCGCGTAATGGCTTGTTAAAGTAAATTTTGCATGTTTCCGTTTTAACGACTACACTAAAACCAACTGATACACCAAACTAAAAAAAAATCACAGTAGATAAAGACATTGCAGGCTACAATTACATGCTCATAAAATTAAAGAATAAAAATTATTTCAATTAAAAAAAATGCTGAAATTGAAAATAAAAATTAAAAAAATGCAATAATTATTTTTAACATACAAATAATTTTTATTCTTTAATTTCATGAGCATGTAATTGTAGCCTGTAATGTCTTCTTCTACTGTGATTTTTTTTTAGTTTGGTATATCAGTTGGTTTTAGTGTGGTCGTTAAAATGGAAACACACAAAAATATGACTTTAACAAGCCATTACACGAAATCTATGAGAGATAAAAAAATTCATAAGAGCCAAATTTTCTCACATTTTGTGTCTAAAATAAGAAAAAAAATATCTGTATCAAATTAAAAAATTTAAAAAATGGAGATAAATATTGCGGTAGACCGCACCCTTAACCAAAGACTACAAACCACAATAAAAATTCAGTCATATATCCAATCAACAGTCTTTCAAATAGTGACAGTGTACAACCTTAACAGTCCGAAGTTGTGATGAATCGCCGTGTGCTGCGCAGCACCCCGAGTGCACTGCTGTCTTCACTCTTGAGGTCTTCGGTTCGACTCCCGTCGCGCACTTCCTCTTCACTCGTCAGCCCGCCGCAGCAGTCCTCTTGTTTCGCCCAACACTGCTCCGAAGGTAGCCACCTGCCACCTCACAGTAGACTCTGACGTCACCAATATGTCTTCACCAGTCTCTCTTCACAAGCATAGCACCTTCTTATAGCAAGACCATTAGCGAACACTCCCCAAATCTGTCGATTCAGGGTTTTTATATTCAGATAAACAGTCGGGGAATCACCGCATTGCAGGGGTCTAAAAATAGTCATTACATCATGCTTCGGATGTGACTTGAGCCCCGTACGCCAGTCACACAGTTTCAAGGCACGTGAAACAGGTCCTTGTTATGCAGCTCGGCGGTATTCTCATCACGTGGCCGTCTGGCTCATGAGTCCATAAAGTGTTTCGACACAGCCACCAGCCAGCCCACATAAACACATCATGCAACAATATTTTTTTTAAAATTGCAGACTTCAAACCATGTCTCTTTTTATTATCCAGCATGCATATTTAAAATTCGATTACCGGACCCCTTAAACTGACTAAAAATAGCTTATTTTTGGTGTAGTGTCACGTAAAAATACCAATCGACCCAGTAAAACACAACTAAAGATACATGCATTGAATTTTAGTACAAACATTTCACCAATACAATTATTTAGTCACCACTTAAAGTCTCATACTAAAAGCCAACGACCAGAAGTAGGTACTGCACGCCAGTTTACTGCTCAGTGCATAGAGGCGACGGTGTTCTAGAAGCGCGTGATAGTCTTGCCCTTAACACTCCCTTCTTCTCGTGCGTCAAATGCGAAAAATAGCTTCAATATATTGGCTTCTTAAACCATTTCAATATTTTTTTTGTGACTAAGACGTCGCTGAAAGTAGGAGCGTGCGATGTTTAAAAATAATGTATCACGATGTAATATGTGGAAAATATCGTGATATACGCGATATATAGCGCTGAATCGCAGAAATCGCGATTTATCGCGTTGAGATTAATATCGCTGTACTTTATAAATCACGCTGTGATAAAGATGGTGTTGTTTCGCGCACCGATAATAAGCTCACTGCGATAAAAATGGCAAAAGAAATAGTCCTGCTGTAAGAATACCTCTGCATTGCGCACGGTGCAATGTTACCGCTAGGTGAGGTTGGGAGGACATGTACCCTCAATAATCGCCGTGTTTTTTAGTTTAATGTAAAATATTTTCAGCTTAACAATAGTTCTTCTGGTAATCAAATTAACTACAGAAACTAGGCACAATAAACCAATTTAAAATGAAGTATTTATATACTCCATTTCTTTTAAGTTTGGATAAATCTGACAGCAACTTATGGCAAAAAAATTTGTAATATTTTGTTATTTGTGCCGCTACACAAGACAAACTTTGCAGTACATATGCTAAAATGGACCTTTCAGGTTCATTTTAGAGTTAAAAACGTCTTGCATTGTGCCACAAAAGACAAGAAATTATTGCCCATAAGTTGTTGTCAAATTTATCCAAATTTATATGAAACAGAGTATAGGTATACATAAATAATCGTCTTTCTCATCGTTCTCATTCGTGTATTTACAGACTGCTTCATACGTAGAGGCGATGTCACGTGAGTCAGTAAAATTTGTAAACATGGCAAAGCTTCCCTCAACAGAAAAAATAACAACATTCTCAATGTACAAGTATATTTCCAAACGTTAAACCAAACCAAAATGAAGAAATAAATATTCTAATTCTTACTTGTGGAAACTGTGCGACTATAGCCACCATTATCAAAATTGTATCTTCATATCAGTTGCATAGCGGGTAAGACTAGTCGTCTGTTACCACTGTAACATAAACCACGAGCATAAAGGGCTGGTTAGGAGGAAAGGGAAGGGGAAACGCACAGAAAAAACGGTTTTGTGGTGGTCACAAATTGTTTTGATAATATGGACTTCACCAGATTTATTTGTAGTGGTTACAAAATTTTTTGTAGTCACTGAAAAACTCCATTGGTTGGCGCAAATAAATGTTTGTGGTCACCACAAAAAAAAAAATTGGGCGTGTCAACGGGCCGGAGGTCTCCCGTTTCCCCGAATTTTGGAACTTACAGTAGATATAATAGTGAAATGTGTCCAGGCGCCCTTTACCTTACGCAGACTGCTTAAATAGCACAATTCAGCACCTTAAAATCTAAAACTTTCCAGAGGAAGTCCCTCTGGACCCTCCACCACACATTATTTGGTGGGGGATCGATGGTACTTTATAACATTCACAAAATCGGATCGCCTAACATTTTCATCTGTGTATTGAAAATTCATGGTTACTGTGGTTCGATATCAAGTATATGTTACCTAGAAATAAAGCTTATAAATAAGATTTAAACTTATAAAATAGCTCTTGACGTTTGGGCCCCTTCCTAAAAAAATTTCCGTGTGCGCCCCTAGTCCAGCATCAAAAAGCTACAGTCTCCATAATCAGAGAGTGGGGAAAAAAATAAAGCGAGAATTATTTTTTATTTCACTCATATATATATATATATATATATATATATATATATATATATATATATATATATATATATATATATATATATATATATATATATATATATATATATATTCCATTTAATATAAGTTTGGTAAAATTTTTATGGCTATTTATGGGCAATAATATATTTTTATTTTTATTTTTTGTGCAACACAATACACACATTGCAGTATAAATGGTGAAACGGACATTTCCAGCTCATTAAAAATATGTTACATTGTGCCACAAATCATAAAATCTAAAAAAAAAAAAATACTGCCCATAAGTAGCTGTCAAATTTTACCAAACTTATGTGAAATAGAGTATACTGATCGCAAAATACTTTGTGAATATTTCATTAAAATTAAATTTCTTGAAGAAGCAAGTGAAAAACATTTGCTGTGGTAGTACCTGGCATATTGTAATCCAAGTATAAGATGAAAGAATTTTTGCTTAAAAAAAACATAATTTCTGCAAGTTAAAGACGTAAAGCGTATTAAAAACAAACTTTTGCTGATTGTAAATATCGTAAAAATTTTGCGAATGTGTGTTATAATATACCCTCCTGTGAAACTCAACATTTAATGCAACGTGTCATCAAAGATCTGCAATAATAGAAGTGATTTATATAATTTCATTACTTGGTTTTATTTGCATACAAATACCGAATATTTTCAACACTGCAACATGTACATCCTGATATCCCCTTGTTATTTGAATACCGATTTTCCGTGGACAAGGCCCCAGCTATAGTTTATCAACATGTTTGCAAAAAATTTCACTAAAATTATTTTATATTAAAAGATTACCATTGAAGAGTACCGAGTTATAAAGCAATCGGTCCATTAAGAGTTATTTACACATTAAATAATTTTTTTTAAAATGTAATCGCCAAAATATCACAAAGATAAAAACCGCAGGAAAATACGCCGTGATGTAAATCGCAAAATTCGCACTGCAAAAATCGCGATGCATCCTTCACTAAAAATTGGTGCCCCACCTGGAAGTATTGTTGAGATTTCAGAGACAGGTTGTATCAATACCGAACTCTTCATAAAATGGTTGGAACACTTTGTTGCATTATGTCAAGCCATCAGTGGAAGAAAATATTTTGTTGATTCTTGACGGCCACACGACACATTCAAAAAAATTGGAGGCTATCCAGTTGGCACGGTCAAATGGTGTATTACTCCTTCAACTGCCTTACCAAACTACTCACCGTCTACAACCACTTGATGTGTCGATATTTAAGCCTTTCCAAACGTACTATGATGAAGCCATATGCAAGGGGCTAAGAACTCATGAGCCATCCATCACTCAGTTTGAGGTTGCTACGTTGCTTTCAGAGGCATACAGCAGAGAAGCCACATTGAGCATAGCAATGAGTGGTTTCGAAGCCACCGGAATATGGCCTGTGGATAGGAATGGCTTTTCAGAGACAGACTTCATTCTAGCAACGATGCACTCACTAATAGTTAACAGGGATACGATTTTAGACAATCAGCTAATAGATAGGCCTATCTGTGAGGATCAACAAGAAATGAAAGTACAAGAATCAGCCCAAGAAAATAGGCATATTCCTGTAGTAGCCACACGACAGCAGCAAACAACAGACATGAGTGGTAGTTCTCCTAGAAGACTTAGAGTGACAGTAAGGGAAGCAAGCCCTTTGCCACGACCGACAGCCAAACAAGGGAAAAGGCTGAAGAAAGGTGCCCAATCAGCTGAACTATTGACATCTGGTCCATACAAAAATCGTCTACAGGAATTGAAAGCACAAAAAGCTCTTCAAATACAGAAGAAACTAAGAATTAATAAATCAGGGCCTCAGTGTTCCAGCAAACAGCCGAGAAAGATCACTACGCCAGTGGTCCACACATCAACATCGCATCTAACTGAAGGTCTACATCTAGGGCTATTTGATGATGTTGAAGTACAGGTTCATGAAGATGACTGGTTCTGTTTCTTATGTGAACAAACTGTATTGGTAGATATGGTGCAATGCACAACTTGTAATTAATGGGCTAATGAACAGTGCGCTGGTATTTCAAAACAATTAATAGCATTTGTTTGTGACTTTTACTCACAGAGACACCCACGACAGTAAATTATCAGCAATAGGGTTATGTTTTGTTCACTGAATTGTTTTATTGTTTGAAGCCTACGGATTTGCAGAGCCCATCAACTTAGACTAAAGACTTAGCCTATTTGTCTTGAGCTGATTGCCTTCTTTTTTTTTTATTTAAAACTTTTCAGCTTTTCTGGTAAATAAGAAACTTTTTTTTTACATTATTAGCAATAGACTTTAGCCTATTTTATACGGATACTTTAATAAGTTATGTCTATGTTACTGCCCATGTTTTGTCAAACATAAACTAGGATGTAATGTTACCAATGCTACTTTAAGTGTTAAAAGTGTTTTTTCATTTGTATTCACATTTAGTAATTAATTTTTGACAGTGTATCTTCATCGTTTGTGTTAAATTGCAGATACTTACATTTATTAGTATCCACAACTAAAGGTCTACCTTGTTCTGAAATTTTTTATTTGTGCAAGAACAGTCACATTTATTGATTAGCTCATTTTCCCCCATCCTCCTAAATCCTCCTAAATCGCACCATCTGTATGGTTTTAGAAAACCAGCCACAATATGTATTACAGTGGCACAAAAAATCGCTAAAAATTTCGTTTTGTATATTATGTGCCATGTTCATGTTCCAATATTGGCATTACTAATTGATGAACTTTACGAAAAATAAACCACATTTTTGTGTAAGTGGTACTATTTAGGCTACCTTACCCTATTTAAATCAAGCTGTCAGAGAACAGCTTAAATCTACGTTATGCATTTATACACTTCAATTTATTAAATGTGCCTCTTTTAGTTCATGTAGACTAAGCAATATATGATGCCGAAATATTTCACTTCCGGCTACCACTGCCATATTTTACACAGACCTTACACCGGTATTAAACTTCGAAAATTCACCGGGTGACACTCTCTCAGATGTCCTGGACGCCATTGGTGACGTTATCAAAATGGCTGCCATTATGCGATGCTGTGCTTTATAAACTTGGAATATCTTTAGAACTAGTAGTTGGATTTTAATGTTCTTAGACTCATTTAAAAGCTAATAATATTATCTTTTAGAAACGTCTTTGGCACTTTTAGCGTATATGTCATATTTGTCATGATATTAAGAAAAATTTAATAAAAAATATGAAAGATTTGTAGTAAAATTACCTTTTTATGAAATTAAACGTTATTTAATTTTGTGTCATAAATAATTTTTGTGGAAAGTATCAAAACTTAAGTATTTATTATGCTTATGTAACGAACATTTCTCGTTCAATTATTCTAGAAAAATGGATACTAAGTTACCACTTGTCTTATTCTGTTTCCCATAAAAGTTCGATTCCAAATATTTTCAAAACTTATAAAACTACCTTTACCTGTGATAAGACACTTTCAATAAAGAAGAAATTATTGTCTTCTTCATTCGCCTGAACACTAGCCCTCACATGTACAAAGTAATGTACACCTTAGTCTAACCTTGATACATCTGCAAAATATGGGGAGTCTTGTGTCAAATCACTTGGCATGTAACAATACTCTTGGAAAGCTTTGTCAGCATTTCTGAAAGACATCCATGTTTTCCAGGCACTTAATTTTCCAATACCTCGAAAACTGGGCACCGTGTCTGCCCCAGCAAATGAATGGAAAAACGGCAGGAGGTCAGAAACTGCGGGAGAAATGTTTTTGTTCGGTTCGTGGATTAGTAGATACTGAAGGTGTTTGCCGATCCCATATTCAATCCAAAGCTCATCAATGTGTTTCAGTTGGGGAAACGCATACATTGCAATAACGACGATGTCGGTATCCACCGTTTTTATTTTCATTTTAAAGTGTCCAGTGCTACTGGCATGCCATGTCATTTTAACAATATATTTGGCCAAATATCCAAACAGTTCCTGTTTGTTCTTGTCGTGTGCCAAAAATTTACTGAAACATTTAGTTATTACGACATTGTCCTTCACTTGTACCCTTGGTCCTGAACCTCTTGATTGCCTGGGGTTTGTCTTTAAACTTCCTGCTATGTATTTGTTGAACACAATATCCTTCCTGTCCACAGACTGCAGCCTCGTATGTATATAAGGAACCACAATGCAATTACTGTACTGTTGGAATGTTCTGCATTGGTGAGGTGGCAAAATGTGTATTAGAGCTGCTCCGTCTATTATAAAATTTGAAACAACCGGCTCATGAACAGTATTTTCTGTCATATTGCATGACTGTTGGATACAGTATACTATATCAGACTTCTTGGATGGCTTTCGGAGTTTTCCGAGCTCAGAGATAGAAGGTGGACATGAACTGTTTTCGTGAGTAAAAAACTGCTATATGTCCATCTGTCTAATTTGGGATGCGATGTAAAGTCTTCCAAAAACACTGCTGTCTCTTCTTAGATAGCCAATTTTTTGCTTGTCTTTTGATTTCACAGAAATTTTCGTTGGACTCATAAGAGAAACATGAGTCTGAAATCTCGTAGAGAAGCTTAGTGTGTCTTCATGATGGTGGTTTGAAGAAACATTGTCATTCTGAAGTCTTTCGATTTCTTCGAACTCTTAATAACATTCTCGATATCTCGGGACCGCCAATCGTCCAGTTCCTAAGTCCATTCACGTTACTAAGAAGTGAAAGAGTGTTAGAACAATTCTTCACAAGTTTGTTGTTTTGCTCATGAATTTGATCATAAGCTATCCTAGAAAAGTTCCTATTAGTTTCACAAGTTGATATGTTTCTTTTTTTTCAAATTCGTGGAAAACGTTTGGATGCAATTCTGGAAGTTGCTTTAAGTTGGATACAAATACAGGTAACCACCGAGCATAATTGACGTGGTCCAGAGCAAACATCCAAGGACAAATATTTTCTATGGTTGAAACAAAGTCCAGAAAACAACCTTGACGAATACTGCGTATTAGATTCAATAGTAAGTTCTCGAAAACCATTGTTGTTCGCCAGTATTTAAATGTTGAAGATTTATTACATCTGTCAGTCATTCCACAAGTGATTCATCACATCGTACACATTGATTTAGGTAAGCTCGCTCAAGTAATATTTGAAGAGTTGCAATCGATACCTTATGAGCAAAACAGGTTCGCTTTACATGTGATGCCTTAAGAACACTTTCTGCTCTTCATGATGTAGTAATTCCAGCTTCAACTAAACTGTCTGTCCATCCACTTCCTTCAAGCTATGTTCCTATCATTGATTCAACAGCCATTTCAATATGGAGACCCCCAAGCATGAATAATTCTTCGCCATACTTATCAAGCATTGCCCAATGAATTTTTTTTAACAGAGCATAAACAGACTGATCTGCTGTTATGACTGGAATTTGGTTTGGGTTTACCTTCTGTAATATTTTTATTACAATATTACTTGCATATAGAACTACATATGGAGAGTTTATATTGTGATTTATTAGAGGTAGCAATATTGAATTGTACTTGTTTTGTTCTACTAGTGGTTTGTTGCACTCCTTTCGTGAATAGTAAGCTGCCCATGTTTTTATGTCTTCACTTTCTCCAAAACTTCTACCAGATTTTAACCATTCTAACTTTTGACCAATCAACCACACATATTCAGGATTAAATTTGAAACATATCGGAAAAGCAGTATACCATTTGTCAACATTATCGTATTACAAGCAAATATACATTACTTTGATATTTTTCAAGACGAAAATATACAAATGGACTTTAAAAGCTCACTTACAACAGTAAAATTGGCAACTAACTGAAAATGAATATGTAGTAACTGGTACATAGCCTTTAATTCTAAATAAATAACACATATATAGTAAATACTGTAATTTAGGTTAGGATAGTCGTAGAAAGCCAGTTGAAATTGCATTGTGATTAGGATTGTACGTTTTATGTGATTCGACAGCAAGAGTCTGTTTAAAGTAATGAATGTGTAATTCAGTTTTGAGTACTGGAGAGAGGCGCAGTATGACCAGAGGATTGTGGCATTGTGTCAAGGCAGAGTGACGCTTAACACAGCAGGGAGGGAAAGTTAGGAAATCATGGGGTGAAAGCGAGCGAACAGCCTTGAGCCGACGAGGGATGCGCAACTTGGATGCTGAAAATTAGGGCACCAAGAGGCGTGGTTACGTCCACTCCCCTGCTGTGCATTTAAATATTACCTTTATAAACATTCATCAGACATTAATAAAATTTTGTAAATAAGTTCAAAGGGATATTAATGTTAATGTGTGTGAATTTAATAAAAGATGCACTAAACTGATATGGAGGAATGTCAGTGTTTGTTGTCGTCGTCACCCACGAGAGACGCGATTGGTTGAAAGTTAAAAGGGGGGCGGTCCTAGGAGAGTTTGCCACGTAGGCGCGAAAGCGAAAGTTAGAAAGGACTCCGGCGGCAACCTCCGCGAAGGGTGGACGTGTCTCGTGGAGCCACTGCGGACATTTGTGGGAAACCGCGGAGAAAACAGACATCTGCTGCAACCTTTACGAAGAGGGGACGCGTCTCGCGGACCAGTTCGCGGGAAGTCGCGATTAAAAGATTTAGCACGATAAGCAATATAGCATATCATCTCTCGTGTGACTGACGGAACAACGATCCCCCGACGTGACGACGCTCTTCATCAAAAATTAATAGATACTTTTAATGATGTTAAAATGCCAAGAGAAAAATTTTATTGTATTTACAAATTTTTTTATGCCGGAGGTTACTTAAAATTTATTAATTTTACTTTTATTTAATTATTTTTAAATTACTCGCAGAAACTACACACTAGTAAAGATGTTGGTAGTACAACGATGCACGTTTTGATTTTCAATATGAATTTATTATTTATTCTTCTCTTGTTTTCTTTAATATTTTTTGCACTACCAAAATCTTTACTAATAATTAGTGTTAATAAATTACAAGGAACTGTTGTAGACAAGGTTATCGTTTATTTGGGAAGAAGTACTTTTGCAAAAGGCCAAGCTTATGTGGCCTTAATTCGTGTAAAAAGTCTGCAGAGTTTTGCAATTTGTTAACATAATCAAATACAGTATTTTAATAACCCTCCTGACAAATCTGCTTCAACTGAACTGCAAAGATAACGAAATGTATTACCGATCTATTAAATGAAGGGTGTTGGGAGAAAACAAGGAACGTCCACTTTTTTCCAAAGTTGGGCTAGTGGTGCCATCTATAAGAAGATAAAAGATACTTATGGATGGCCTAAGAGGCATCAGGGGAAAACAAGTGCTGTCACAAGAAATATACTGGTGAAAATATTGTTTGTTAAGATAAAACAAAGGTTGTCCATTCGCCGAGTAGATGAAAGGCGAAAACAAGGTATGTCCATTCACAGCGCTAGTTGTGTATTGTGGAATTAGCATACAACTAATTCATACACAGTGTTTCTGTATGATGTTGTAGAAGCTACAATCGACTGTTATTAAACCAAAACTAGTCAGTCCGTGCTTCATGTGCAATGTTTACTCTACGGTGGTGCTTTCTAAAGAAGTGAAATATTGATTGTTAGAAAACGAAAACGGTTTCAGTTGCATCAGTAATACTTTTAGTATTAAAGCTTATAACACTTCTGTGAATACGTCTTCGGAAGAAGTTGGGAAAACGGAAATGTCACACAAACGCAAACACAGTGGCCGTATGTATGAAGTTATGAAGAAAATACGTCTTCAAAGTCACGAGCATGGCGAATTCTGTGACTGTAAAAGGGAGTGCACTAAAAGGATGAGTATCTTAATAAACATGAAATGCTGAATAAATTTAATCTAATGAAATCGCATGAAGAGCAGAATTCGTACTTGTCCGGTTCGATAATGCTAGTGCCAGTTCAGCGCCGTAGATCACGAAAACCCGAAGGTGAGGCAGTATATAACGACTGTTCATACAAATACGCTGTTCGTGTCAAATACGAGACTGTATACGAGGAGGTTGTCGTTTGTAGCAAATTTTACATTGCAGTTCACGGCATAACAAAAGGGAAATTAGAATTCTTACAAAAAAATTGAAATTAACAGGTCAGTCACGAAAAGAAAATATAGCAGGCAGGGAAGTACAGAAAGCTAAATTCCACCATTGTTAAGCGCGTGCATGAACATATAGAATCATATAAGGCAAGGCAGAGTCATTACAGTTTGCATGACAACAAACGAAGAGTATCCTTACAAGAAGATTTAAACATGAAGAAAATGTTTGAAACGTACAAACTGATTAATTCTGATGACAAAATATCTCATCAAAGCTACAAAGATATACTCAAGAACCATTTCAACATTAGCTTTAGATACCCAAGGTCTGATACTTGCAGCCAATGCGATCAGTTCAAAGCACAAATTAGTGCACTAAAGAGTGAAGGAAAAAACCACGAAAGTAACCTCCGAGCTTTAAATTTGGACAAAGAACTTCACTTACGAAGAGCACAAGCATTTTATGACAGGAAGAAGAGCCAAGAAGTGTGATGCTGTGGAAGCTATAGCAACGGATTATCAGAAAAACATTTCTTTGCCACATATTATAACCAATGATATCTGTTACCGTAGGCAATTGTCGGTATACACCTTTAACACACATATTCTGTCAAACAGTAAGTCTTGCTTCTACACATATCCAGAGTTCGTTGCTAAGAAGGGGTCAGACGAAGTAACATAATTTCTCTTTGATTTTATTGTGAATCACCTTCCAAGAAGTGTTGAGCAGGTGGTCAGAATAAGAATCACACCATTGTACGATTTATCCATTACATGGTACATGTTGTCAAGGTTTTGAAATCAATAAAAGTGACATTTCCAGTTCGCGGACACTCATACTTGGAATGCGACAAGAATATGGGTGTAATTGACCCCAAACGGCGTATGGAAGTCCCTGCAGACAGGAAAGAACGTATTGCCACTTCAAGAAACAAGCCAATGCCATTCGAAATAATCTCTGTTGAGCAATCAATGGTCACCATGTGGTCGGATCTTCTCAATGAAAAATATGTGAAGAAGTGTCCATTTGACATGCAGAAAATGAAAGAAATTGCAACTTCAGACAACCACCCTCGCCTAATTCTACACAGGGAGACTTACACATGCTGCAATCCCCCATCATCTCTATTCGAAATTCATCGCTGTCTGATGAAAATATATAACTAACATTTAGTGATCCAAATCAAAATTATGAGTTACCAGCACAGAAATACAGCAAGGTACTGCAATTAAGTAATTCTGCAAGAAAGTGGGAAAACAAGACTTTCTATCTGCAAGTAAGCGTACACCATGTAAACACAATACCAGTGTTACACATTGTCCTATATTTGAAAACGTTGACTTTTCTGAAGGGCTGCTTTCTTGATGCTCATATGTTTGTTATTTGTCTTGAAAAACAGTGCTTTTAGTTTTAGCATTACAAAACATTATTATTATATCTGTTAAGTTTATGTTATTCATACTCATTGTTGGACACTTCTGGTTTTCTGCCTACAAGTTTTAACATTTTAACGATTAGCAAGACAACTCGGGTAAAAATGTGTCTACGTTATATTACGAACATATTCAGTATCATAATGTAACCCACTTGTTACATTCATAGTAAAATAATAAGAGTTAAAAACAATCAGTTTAAAACAAGCATTGTCAATTTGTGACAATATGGGTAAAATGGACATTCCTTGCTTTCTACAGACAATAGTAGACATTATATTGCTTTATAATTCTAAAACTTTGTAAACCTGTTAGCTATGGAATTGTATCTATGTTATACTATGAACATATACTACTGCATATAATACACAAATTTAATATTTGTAATACAAGGAAAAAGAGTTCAAAATAATCAGTATTCAACTTTAAATTTCAATTTGTGGCAAACAGTGTAACATGGACATTCATTGTTTTCCCCCCGACACCCTTCAAATGTGTAGTATTCGTTGTTTACTGTGGTCTCGAGTGTGGACAACTAACTGTGCAGTGACTGAATCCAGCTGGGACAGGGTGTCGGCCACCATATTGGCAGAGCCAGCAATGTGACGAATGTCCGTCGTGAACTGGCTGATAAAGTCTAGATGCCTGGCCTGATGTGGGAAGCACTTGTCAGGGTTCTGGGCGAAAGCGAAAGCTAGAGGCTTATGGTCCGTTAGAATGATGAAATCTCTGCCCTCAACCATGTGGCGAAATTGCCGTATGGCCAAATATATGGCAAGGAGCTCCCTGTCGTGGGCTCCATATATCTGCTGTGCTGGGTTCATCTTGGCTGTGAAGAACCCCAATGGTTGCCAGTGTCCATGGACCTGTTGTTGGAGTACGGCCCCGTCACGACGGCCAGGGGGGCATCAGGCACAGGGTGGGCTAGCAAGGCCGCAGAAGCAAGGCTGGCCTTACAATCTTCAAAAGCTTTGCTGCTGGTAGCTGTCCATGCGATGGGATCTTTGCCTTTGATAGTGCCACGCAGAAGCTCGTGCAAAGGAGCCTGCTTTTCGGCAGCCGCAGGGATGAACCGTCTATAAAAGTTTATCATGCCTGTGAATTGGCGCAGCTACTTGGCGGTGTTCGGGATAGGGAAGTCCAAGATAGCCTGGACCTTTTCCTGTAACAGTTGGGAGCCATCAACCGAGATGGTGTGCCCCAAAAATGTGACGCAGGACTCGCCGAGGACACACTTGCTAGGGTTGATGAGGAATCCGTAGGTTGTAAGACGTTCAAAAAGTTCGGTCAGGTGCCACAAATGTTCTTCCTGATCCTTGGATGCCACCAAAATGTCATCAAGGTAAGACACACAAAAGTCTAGACAACAAGGACCTCGTCCATAAACCGCTGGAAAGTCTGTGCAGTGTTGTGTAGACCAAATGACATGAACGGGAATTCAAACAGGGCGAATGGTGTTGTGATGGCTGTTTTGAGGATGTCACCAGGTGAGACCGGAATTTGGCTGTAGGCGCGGACTAAGTCTTTGGTGGAGAAGATGGTTGAGCCGTGCAGTGAGTGGGAGAAGTCCTGGATATGTGGGATCGGGTACCTGTCGGGTATGGTACGGGCGTTCAGCATTCTGTAATCCCCACAAGGTCGCCACACGACTCCCTTCTTGGGCACCATGTGCAGTGGAGAAGACCAGGGGCTGTCCGATGGCTGTGCAGTGCCCTGCCTGAGCATGGCCTCAAACTCTTTCTTGGCGAGGCGCAGCCGGTCTGGGGCCAAGCGGCGAGGTCTACTTTGCACTGGCGGCCCTGCAGTGGTATTGATATGATGCACGGTGGTGTGCTGCACCGGGTGCGGGATCCCTGCAGGCCGGGTAAGACTGGCGAACTTGTGTAGCAAATCAGGGTACCGGGAAGAGGGAGCAGGTGTTTTGATACTGCTGATCTGACTTGTGGCAATAGAACAAACAGAGGTGAGAGTTGTAGTACTGTCCACCAAGCGTCCATTACGAATGTCGACAAGCAGGCCGAAACGGTAGAGAAAGTCTGCTCCTATGATTGGCTTAGTGACCTCAGCCACTACGAATCGCCAAACCAAATCCCTTTTAAGTCCTAAGTTGAGGGTGAACGTTACAAAGCCATAGGTTGCAATCTGTGTGCCATTGGCTGCCACTAGGGAATAGGTTGACTGGGGACACCTACCTGACAAATGTGTACGTGGGTAGACACAGATATCAGAACCAGTATCAATGAGGTACAGTAGCTTGGTATCACGCTCCATGATGAACAAGCGGTGACCAGTAGGCAGGGAAGAGTCGTCGGCCGCCATCAACGTGTCCCCTGGTCGTTTCCCGATGGGTAAGTGCATGGCTTTGTGCACTTGCTGGCCGCGTCCCCGAACCGGCGGTGGTACCAGCAGGCCCCTGGGGGGCCCTTACTGCGGGAGCGGGAGCGACGTCTAACTGGCGATGAACTATCATTGCGGCCTTTGTGCTGGGCATTACTGACGGTGGCTGCCGCGATCTCCTGCCGTAATGTTGTGGCCATCTCCCTTATCTTCGCTGATATCAGCGCTTCCATTTTGTCCATCAAGGACTCCAGAGAGGCAACCGCAGCCGCCTGAGGTTGGGGGGTGATATCTGCGATGGCGTCTACGAGGTCAGCCAATGAATCTAGCGGTGAGCTCACCTGTGTGGCGAGGATCGCCTGGGTTGATGATGGTAGGCGGCCCAGCCATAAGGAATGCAGGAGGTCATCGGGGATAGTCGTCCCCGCCAAACTGTGGAGGTGCCTCAGGAACTGGGATGGTCGCCTGTCGCCCATCTCCTCGTGCTTCAAAAGCTGCTTCGTTTTCCTCTCTTGCGATGCACTTAACCTTTTGATTAGCTTGGTCTTCAGCTTCTCGTACTTGCCTGTATCCGGTGGCCGAGTAAGAATATCACGCACTTAGGTGGCGTACTTACAGTCCAGATTGCCTGCCATATAGCGGAATTTTGTACTGTCTGCCGTTATTCCCGCGATCGCGAACTGATTTTCCACTTGAACAAACCACATCTCAGGATTTGTGGGCCAGAAAGGTGGTATACGGATGGACACTCGGTCTACCGCTGTGGTAGATTGCTCTGGCACTGGGTCCACCATAGTTGCTGCAGTGCACCCGAACCGGCTGAAATGCGCTACTCACTTGTGGGAAGCGATGCGACGCGAGTGACGGCGCGAATTCGCGATTTGCCGGAGATCGTATGCGGATGCGCGAAGTGGTTCAGAATGTCTTTGGTCCCCCTACACAGCGCAACGCGGCGCGACGCGGGAGAAAGCGCTGCGGACTAGTTATCGGAGCGGGGAAGGGAGGCGGCGGCGTGGGTGACAGATGTCGCGGCAGGCTGGGGGCGGCGTGAAACACGGTGCGAATACCGGAGTGCTGCGGAAGTTCCCCCAGAAAGCGCCACGCTTACGAGCGACGTGAGTCGAAAAACCAACTGTTTAGCGCGGCCCGAACTTGCCCGATCACGTCGGGGTCACCAATGTGGTCTCGAGTGTGGACCACTAACTGTGTGAACTGACAAGTGGGCTACCATGAGTGAAACAACCGCGGCCGTGATAATATATTTATTGACACATAAACACTGCTACATTACATTATATTACACAGCACGCTACTCACAGGCAAAGCTCTCGCAGCCACTGCTAAGGCCAGACTAAGTGTTCCTCCCCAGTCTTGCTGGGGTCAGGCCGGATGCACTCACCCCTCCGCATTCCTGCGGCCCGGCCGCGCAGCACTGCGTGATGCCAGCACGCCCTGAAGGTCCGTGATACCTGCTGCGGGTGGCCGCTACATTTACAATGAAAATAACAACAATGAATATGTTACTGCATTCAGAGCATAGTTGCTACGCAACACTTCCTGGAATAAAGAGTTTAAAAAACTAGAAAAGAGCTCATTATTTTTTAACGGCTGGACATATTTCCCTGAATCATAACTAAGAACCATTTCGATCATGTCAGCTTTCAAACAGAAGAAAACCGCATCAAAATCAGTCCATTCGTTTAGAAGCTACGATGCCGCAGCAGACACACCGATACTAAGATACACAGACACGTCAACCTTATAACATCCCTCTTTTTGCATCGGGGGTTATAAAGAGAACACAGACGGATTGACTGACTGACACACATCAAACTGCAGTCCAAACTGCTGGATCTAGAAATGTAAAATTTTTGGTATTATCCCTTTAGGTGGTGCTCGCGTACGGACTTTTTTTTCGAAATTCGTCCTGTACCGCGACGAAAAGGCGTAAAATGTGTTTCTAAGATTCGTGTAAAAAGCTTGAACCTGATGGCCTATCGTAGTGACTTATACTTCAATGGGTGAGTGATAAAAAAAGCATATTAGCCAGTTTAAAGGATCTTGAATTATTTTTTCGTAATTCAAACTTTAAGGGGGGGATGAGACCTGAAATATGTTTTCGGTTAATTAAAATAATTATGGAACCCTTCAAGATACAGTGTTGCTTTTTACTTCTAAATGATGCTGATGTGAATACCCAAAAAGTGGTTTTTCAATTTTTTGAAATTTGACTCCCAATAAGTAAATGGAAGGGAAATGTGTTTTTATTACCCAAATGGACTATCGCAGTAATGTTTACTTCAATTAGATACTTATACAAATATACAACATAGGACTGCCAGACGTCCTGAAATCCTTTAATTAAGGCGGTGAGTAGATGTGAAATGTGCTTACAATTATTCTTCCATAACTATCATGCCGTTCGAGATATCGCAGTTATGTTTGCTTTAGAATGATTTTTACGTAATGACAAGAAAATATATTTCAGAAAATTTTCCGAATTCGACTCCAAAGATATGGAGAAAGGTAAAATATATTTTTGATTCATGATCGCTATACATCGATCTCACCTAATTTTTAGATATTGACACGATTCTTGCTTAATAATAATGCTTACTTAAATACTTGAAATGTAGTGTATTGGTTTTTCGAAATTTGACACCTATGGAGGTAAAAATTTATGGGATGAATAGTGTTTTCAATTAATCGTCTATATAGGTTATTAAACCAACGGGATATCGTCATGGTTTCCACTTAAATGAGACGCCCATACAATTTTGAAATTCGAATCCTACAGGAGTGAAAACACATGGAATGTGTTTTACAAAAATCCACAAGTGCTGTCGAACTCGTCGATTTATAGAGTTGTTTTTCCTTTTATGATGGTGAATACGTAAATGTCCGTAAATGGATTTAAATAATTTTCAAAATCCGAACTCTTAGGGCTGTGAAGGAACAGAAAAATAAATATTGAATCGTCGATCACACTTTGACTCAATTGGTAGAGCCCACGTTTTTTTGCGAAAAGGATTCTGCAACAGTTTGTTTAAATGCCTTATGTACACATATGAAGTTGTGCTTCATGGTTATTGGCAGAATGTATTATTGCACAGACGCGGCTCATTTGACTGTGCCAACAGGAACAAGGTTACTGCGATACCACACGTCTGTTATTTGCGGGTAGAACCGTAGATGCTGAGAGTTATAAACAGTCGATCACTGACCTTGAAGCAAGGCTACATATGTGCACAAGGCATTTAAACGAATTGTTCCAGAATTCTTTTCGCGAAAAATTATGGGCTCTATCAATCAGTTATCGACGTGATTTTCATCTCAATTAAATAGTTATACCTGTAATGGTAAGATCTTGCGAAATTCGATCACTGAAGAGGTGGATATGCATTAGATTTGTTTTTATTTACCACAATGATGCTTACGTAAATACGAAATATAATTATCTCAGTTCTTATACTGAGAAAATTACTATCAAATACCCTAGGGGGAGGGTGTTTACTTAGTCTTTGTAAACCTTTCAAAGCAGACGATCCGAAAAAGCAAGTACAGCCATAGAGAAGTATCTTGTAGGGAAGTTAATATTCTGCTTTTATATCGTTACGTAGGCATAGATTGAAGGCACAATCCTCAGTGGTCGTGCTTGAGATAAATGAGTCATAATACCACGTATACTATTTATACCATCTGAATACTCTCTTATATTCGTATATTTTTCTATGACATTTATATGGTTCAGCACAGTAATTAAAAGGGGCAGGGATAGAGTAAGGATTTTTTTTAGCTATAGCTACTTAACCCGGTTCCAGAGTGAACTCAACCTGAGGCTTGGTTATCCGAACACATAATGGCCGAGCTATTAATCGGGCGTACAAAGAGGACCTTCAGTTGATTACATATACGCTATTACAAGTAATACATGCGGGCAATGCCACGGACGGACTACTAGCTAATAAAATATAAATTAGACTTTGTTTGTTCGTCTTATATGCGGTTCTATTCCACTCATCAGATCACGATTAAATTTCTGCAAGCAAATTGATTGGGGAATGAAAAATGAGGTACAGAGACAGAAAATGATACAAAAAAAAATATGACCAAATAAACATTTGTAACTTGTGCTTGCACCCACGAAGGCTTCCACCCAGGTGCGTCATTTCAGGTTTTTCTTGGGGCAGGGGGGAGGCGGCAATTTTTTTTCGAGGACAGTGACTTAGTTGCATCTTTTTTATTAAATAGGCATGTATAAATTAGAAAATTTAATAATAAGACTTCAATTTTATGTGCTTAAGTTAGCATTATTTAAATAACAAAATACAAAAAAAATAAGTTTTATACACTCTAAATTTTAAATCCAGAGGGACCTTTGCCCCCTCTCCAAATGACGCCCCTGCTTCCACCACCAATTTTTAGGGGGGAAGCAGGGGGAAAACGGAGTAGAGGGGCAGAACAGTGTAACCAAAAAAAAATTTAATTTTATAAAAAAAAAATGTTGGTGAGTTGTGTGTGCGCCCACGAAGGTTTCTACCAAAACAATTGTTTTCTTACTTTAGGGGTGCGTGACAAATTGGAGGTACAGAGGTAGAAAGGGATGACCAGAAAATTACGTAGGCCAATTTTCCGATTCAAAATTTCTCTAAAACGTGCACTAATTATATTAAAAAATTTTGCCCCGTTTTCAAATTTTCATAAAGTTTTGTTTCAAAAATATTATAGCATTAAATGGAAAACCTGGCAAACGAAGTTGCGGGAACCAGCTAGTCTACAACAAAAAAAAAGGAAATAAATCATTACCTTTATTGTGTTCAGAAATCACTTCCGTTTTACGATATATCCTCGAACCAGATTATAACTTGAAAAAGGGGGAAAACTAGTCTATCAAAATATCGTAAAACTGTGAATACCATAAAGTGAGACTAATTTACACGACACATTTAATTTTAATTCATGAAAAGCTCCTAGGCATCCTTCGCTCTGAAGTATTATTTATCATGAAAACAAAGCACGATGATGTTGTCAACAACATAAGTAGCTATAAACCGTAATTTACAAAAAGTTATTATTGTTCAAAGTAACCCCAAATTTTGGTAAACTAATTCCTCATACGGTAACGCAATGAATAATGGGAAATTCACGTTGAGCTAAGAATTTTATACAACTAACATCTTAGATCATGAGAGAATATGAGGAAGCGATCACTCCTGTTGCTCAAATAGCTCAGCCACTGCAGTCCTGAAAGTCGCAATGTTACAAGAATATTCGTCAGAATAATAACTAAATTTAAAAAATTCATAATAATCTCGATATGGGTGTGTTAACTTACATCTAACACTAAATACAGTGTCTAGGACAATGTTAAGACTTCACAGAAGTAACATAAACAGAGATAACTTGTCCAATAAATGTTGCTATCGATGGATCACACTTTCATGTTCTGCTGAGCACCTCCAGGTTCAGACATTCGGAAAACAAAAGCCCACTAGCATGCATGCTGTACAGTTTGTCTTATCTTCGTTACGTGGTCATCCAGCGAATTGTACATTGTTCCACATTCTTTTTGATGAATTTTCATTAGTATTTCTCTGGCATATTAAAAAATTTTCCAAAAGAGTAGTAGGAAAAGGGGGGTTCGTTTCGGGGGCGCGGGGCGTCGGTGCTCGGTGCCTCGGCCGCCATCTTGGCCGCTATCTTGTCGGCCATCTTGTCGGCCATCTTGGCCGCCATCTTGAATTGTCAGCCATTTTGTCGTCTGTTTTGTCGGCCATCTTGTATTTCATTTTCTCCTGCTCTATCATTCCATTACTTCGTGCTCTCTCATTCCTTCGAGAATAATCTAGGTTTTTCCTGCTCTGTCATTCTTTCGAGAATAGTCTTGTATTTCATTTTCTCTTGCTCTATCATTCTGTTAATTTTTTTCTCCTGCTCTACCATTCCATTACTTCGTGCTCTCTCATTCCTTCGAGAATAATCCTTTGGCTTCCATGTTTTTTCCTGCTCTGTCATTCTTTCCAGAATAGTCTTGTATTAAGTTTTATCCTGCTCTGTCATTCGTTTGATTTTTTTTTCTCCCATTGCTCTCTCATTCCTTCGAGAATGATCTAGGTAATTTTTTTTTGGCATCCATTTTTTCCTGCTTTGTCAATCTTTCGAGAATAGTCTAGAGCATGGGTCTCAATGTCCTGCTCTATCATTCCATATTTTCCTGCTCTGTCATTCCTTCTAGTATGGCTCCGACAGATGACGCCCTCTTTCCATGTCATCAGTCTCTCTCTCTCTCTCTCTCTCTCTCAGCACCGACAGACGACGCCCTCTTTCCAAGTTATCAGTCTCTCTCTCTCTTTCTCTCTCCTCTCTCTCTCGGCACCGACAAACGACGCCCTCTTTCCACATCATCAGTCTCTCTCTCCTCTCTCTCTTTCTCTCTCTCCTCTCACTCTCCTTTGTCTCCTCTTTCTCTCTCGGCACCGACAGACGACGCCACCATTTAGATGATGTCCGTCATTTTGTTTTCGTGTCACATCATCCAACTTGTCGTCCATATTGTTTACTCATTCGGTAGTCATGTGTTAACTTGGAATTTTTCCCGCGCATCATCTGCTAGACTTCGAGTATGTATTGTTTTATTATTTTATGTTTTTAAGGTATATTTTT
>PNEQ01074107.1:0-33516 GCA_003012365.1 Medauroidea extradentata
TTATGTTATCTGGTTTTCAAGTTTTGTATGAAGTAAAAACACGCAAATTTTGACTTTGAAGTGCCATTACGGGAAAACTATATGAGCTAATTTTTTTCCGTTAGAAGTATGTGTACTCTCAAGTAATGTGTACAAAACTAACACTATTTCATACAAGTATAAAATTATGTTTTTTCCCCACTTGAACAACCTTAAGGAAGAAGTATTCCATGTTTGGAGAGGTTACAGTTATGAGGACATGTTCAGCTACGTGTGAATTTTCACCTGCCCACGCATATGTTCGTTGTGGAAACTGACAACCCAATCTCACAAGAAACCATCGTCATCTGTGAACAGTGTCTTTGTTGTGAAACTTGGATCATCAGCACATCTTTACCAGTCATCTGGAGAACTGCAATGTGGCAGGGCTTAAACACGCAGTACATGATACGGGTATAGCAACTGTTAAGCAGGATCACACAGGCAGTTAGATGACTAAACGCAAAGGTTGCTGCATTTACACGTACCGTACAGGACTCGGGATCGTCGGTTGCTTCCATTTGCCAGACCGTTAGCAGAAGAACATGTCCACGATTTCCCGTGTGGAATAATAGGCGTTCATTGTGGTGGTAAGATCAACGAGAAAACTGAAATGTACACTCATGTTTACTTCCTCCTTTTTCTGGTCCATTCTACCATATCACCAAGTGTGGGATACTTTTCTCTTAACATCCTGTATTTGTTACATGTTTGTTGGTAACTGCGGTTACTGGATTCTTTTTTATGCTTTTGGGTTTTGTTGCCGGAGTTTCTTAAATTCGGCTACATTCGCTCGCAATTGCTCATGTCTGACATAACCGTTCAACTTATACTAGTAATGGAATTATGCGTTTCAAGCCCTATGTCCATACGAACATTTTTCATCCAGAAGGCGTGAGAAACGTCTCGACGAATTTGCGTTTTTATTTATACAAATTTACGAAGAGTGAACCGTGATATGCCGCAAATCATCTAAAATTGGTCGACATATGTTTCGTTTGCTGTAGCCAGTGCCACGTGCATTGCAGAAATTGTTTTCGAGTAATTAAAAGAATAAAAAATAACATATCTACACTGTAATAGTATTACAGTATATTTTAATTTTAATTATTTATTTTATTATTTCAATGGACACCTCAAGGTAATATTTGTGTATACAAACTGTAATTGATATTAATTAAGTCATGTATTTTAATATTTATTAATTTAAACCCCAACCTTGCAATTATTATTTAATTTTATTTTAAATTTGATTTTATATTTTAAGAAATCACTCACAATATTCTAGGTATATTTTAATTTAAGTGATTGTGGTTTTTATTGAACACTAGTTCATATCTTGTCTTAGGAGAGGATTTCTTCCTCCTTGCTTAAGTATGTTTTTATCTCGGAGCCTGAGAGGCATTGTTTTAAGCTAGTGTCTTAGCTATTTGTTTTTATTGCTCCCCGAAGCTTCGAACTGTTAGGAACCATGGCAGATTCTACGATGGCCTAGGTTTTATATCTGCCGCCATCGTAATTTGTTAGGGCACTACAGGGAGAGTGCTTGGGCCAGCAAATGCCAGTATATTTTGAGCCATATTAAGAAGAGGCAATAATTGAATTAGTATCAGATGTCATATTTTTAGTGAACTTCAAGACATCTTGTGAACAAACTGTAAGCTGAGCTATTTGAGTTGACTTTTAACAGCCTTTTGTTTTAAAGTGTATTTGCCTTTTCTATTGAGAACTATAAATTTGATTTGCATTAAAATGTCTATCATATTCAGTAATCAAAAAACTATTGAAATTAACTTTAATGATAATGAAATTCACACCAAATTAATATGGAACTTGTATTACTGCCATACCCAGCGGGTTGGGAGAAAGTTATCTCACGCTTCTGCGACTGAGATTGCTAGCTGGACAAACCATTAATTTAATGAGCTACCAAATTTTACGTAACTACAAGAACTTCAGAACCCTTTTATATTTAAATAACGTTGGAATATGTGTGTGCCCATAGTGTGAGAGATTCTAGCTATTTTATTTCTGACTTATTATTTAAGTGATGAGTTTAAAATAAATTTGATTTTCATGGTCATAAACCTAAGTATTTCAAAACTTGCAGTATTGATAATTTCATTTCCAATTTACAAGTCATGTTCTAATGGTATCAAACTATCTCTTATTATCTCCTATTTTTCTCATCTTTATATATATATATCTAACTCTTCTACTTTTACAACAAACCAAACATTAGAACACACGTGATTTCATATAAGAAATTAAAGTTTGGTTCATGATTTGAAAACTACATTTATCAATTCTGGAATATTGACGCTATTAGTTATTACAGAGGACATATTTATCGAAGTACTTAATAATCTTATGTAATTAAATTGTTTTAAATTTGTAATAGCATTGTATGTCACACTGGTATCTACACTTAAAACACCATGCAAATAAAAACAAATTTCGGGTTTCCATAACTTTCAGATATATTTAGCCATTTAACTGTTGGATTTAGTGTAACAGAGTAACATTTTTTGTATTTATTGGATTACATAAATATTACGTAACGTACTAATATTTTCCTTTGATTTTTTTCATACACGTGGCACTCTGAGCGATCATTTAATACACACATTGAAAGGACTCGTCTCAAAGTTGATTTGAGCCATTCTCAATTATAAACTCAACGTTATAAAGACTCCAGTCGCTGTAGCATACATCCTAGATTTGCGCAGTTTTATTACCATAACAATACGCAATGAGAAAAGCCGTAATTGTCTTCCCGGCAGTGTAATAAAAGTCGTTTATTACCAGTTAAATGTACATAACGATGGCCATTCTTCGCGCATACAAGGCAGAACTTTGACCGTAGGTTCGCGGAGTGGTATCGCTGCATGTAGCCCACAAATAATCCTGAGCATCAACTCTAAGCGCTGGCTCCACGATGTAAAACAGTGTACTTTGGTCAAGGAGGAAATTACGTTTGTATCGCGAAGTCTGGCTTACAGACATTAAACGACTTCGCGTCTGCTTAAAAGTAACCTGCATTTATTTCGCCTTTCTTAAAATCCAGTGAAGTTTATATGTCCGCTAGTCATCAGCATTCTACTTTTCTAGTAAGAACCGCAGACATGTTTACAACAAGCCTCTAGCATAAACAAACCAATATACACCCTAACATTGTAGATTACTTGAATGGAATTTAGGAATTTTTATATTTTAGATGCGACTGAAACTTCACTGGATAATTTACCAGAGATTTAGAAACAAATACGTGGAAAGATTTCTTGTTTGTCAAAATATGCAATACTCTTTTTTTTTCTTCATGTAAGACTCTCTTTGCGTAGCAGCAATACTATATAGGAAGTACAATGTTAAAATAATATATATTTAAATTAATTTGTAAGCTTACTAAGCACGTTCAAAAACCGCGGCTCTTAATGAACTGTCAAAACTGAGTTTATTCAACCTAATTAAAATTGAATCAGCATTCAAGGGAAAAATATTTAGTGGCAAATACAAAATATTTTGTGTGTATTTATCCTGAAAAATTTATTTTGTGGTCACAACAAAAAAATTTAGTTGGCACCCCTAAATTATTGTGGCCAAAAAAAAAATTATTTGGGAGGGAAGATTTCATGCAAAATTTTTCTTTCGGTGTTTATTTACTGAGAATTGATAGTAAAAACTTGTTTACAGATTTTACACGGACTACTCTTGTCTTTCCTTGTTATTGATGACCAAACATAAGCAAGTGCACAAGCGATAAAATAGGAACTTGTTTTATAATACGCGTTTCTCACAAAATTATTATACTGGTTATTTACAAGTTAAAATTAAATTACATTTAAATAAATCTGAGCCATTACACTTACATTGATATTGTACTAAAATACCCTTCTTTATTTCACCACAAATATTTCATGCAAGTAAAATTTTGTCTCTGAGTACGATGAAGTTTAAACACATAATTTCATGTAGGGATCCATTAACGTAATTAAGTTCAAGGTAACTGGTTTATGAATATCCCTGCAATTTCTGTAAACGGAATGTAAGAACCAGGATCGGATTAGTTTTTGTTTGTGAAATGTCTTAAATAGCACCATTGTGCACTTTACGAAATAAATTTTTCAGGGGTAGGGCTCCCAGACCCCCTTTCTTTGACTCGAGGTGTGGACATAGCTACTTTTTAGGAATAGGCCCTCCTCAAAACCTAGGGCTGGATCCGCCCTTGGAAATAAAGAGTTGTTAAAATATTAGAGTCGTAACGTTTTCATTTATTCTGTGGTCATTTATCATAAGGTAAGAAGTGTCCTTCTCTTATGTTGCTGGTTTACGAGACCTTTACAGTAGTTCTGCAAGCCCGTGACCGATACGTGACCTACATAGTCAGCAGTCGGTCAGTACGACGTTGCGAAGTCGCATCCATTCAGTTATTTAGAGTTATTTTCCTGATAACTTTTTCCAACAAATGAGGGAATGTTTTTTACCGTTCTCATAGACTTCATATGTTTTCTAGGAAATAATTTTAATGCGTAAAAGCCCTTGTGGCATATATTTAACAGAAAATATATTTGAACGTCTATTGGTAACCTCAAAATAAGAAATCGTATACCGTCATTACGTTTGTAGTGATTTTGAACTGACAGAAACAAGTGAAATCGTTTCGAACTTTGTTTTTACTGTAGACTTTGCATGCATGGTATATATTATATACATTTAATTCGGCGCTGCCGTTTCTTGCTAATAATAGGCGGTTAGCACACTTTTTCTATGAAAGTCTGGCTGCAGAGTATGCTGTAGAAAGCCAATCAGCCATGGGAATGTTGCAACGCTTCCGCCAACGTGGCCCGGTAATCTGCGATAATGTAGGGACAGGCGCGCCGTTTTCTTGTGTGATGTTATTGGTAAACGGGAAAAATAAGTAGAAAGAAAATAGGCAACTTCCTGAAAAAAAAATGTGGGCGTTTACCGTATACTGTATTTTAAGAAAGCAAATCATCATATTCGAAAACAAAAGAAGGAAGAAGAAAAAAAGGCACCACAGATCTGATACATGAACTTAGGCATCTTCTGAGGTGGATAAAACCTGTTTCAGATGTGATGAGTGTTGCTGTACAAATTTTAAAACAGTTAAGTTCTTTATTATAATAATTTATTTTGGACGTTCCGAAAAGTTTCATCCCAAATTATTTATTTATTTTGTTAACATTATACGTTCTAGTTTTGAGACAATACAATTATTACTGAAGAACTTTCAAAAGTTTAGCTTTTAAATATTATTTAATGTTGATAATTGGAGGAGGATAAAAATTTTTTTACATTTCAAATCTCAAAATTTTTTAATACAAATTTAATGTTAAGGTCATGTAATTACGATTGTAGCCTATATTTCATGTGACAATAGCATTGATTAACTGCTGTAATTAACAGAGTTGTTACTGTACAACTGTTCGTGTAAAAAGCTTAATATTTTTGTGAAGAAACTGAAGAAATTAAACACGTACTTATGTTTTCCATAACATACACCTTTTTAACTTATTATCATATATTGTTTCCCGTTTTGCATGCATTGTCGTAACTATTTGAAGGAAGAAATCATGAAGGTAAAATTCAATATTATTAATTTTTAGAATCCTAAACTATAACCGCAGAAGTAAATTCTTAAGCCTTTGCAGTCGTATTACCTTACTTTAATTATCTATAGTCGCTCTGGCTTCCTTTATGTCACATTAGTTCCCCGTAAATTAACACACAATTTCTTATTTTTAACATTGTGTATGTGACCTAAGTTTTCTATTAAATAACTAATGTTGAACTACACAATGTCACAAATAATTCTTGCTGCTTCATGCTGAACGAAATCACAGGAACCGTAATAGTTGTCATAAAATTTCAAAACAGAAAACAAACTTACTGTTTTAAAAAAGAAGATTTGGTAGGGTCATCTGACACATAAAAGAGCTCTGTGTAACACATTGAGACGGTAAAATATTAGTGTGATTTTGTTGCACGGGTTTGATCTGGAACATACTATGAATGAAAGTACGTCTCAATATTATGCTTATTGACAATGTACAGTCTGTTGCTGGTTCTAAAAATATCGTTCTGGTAATCGAATTTTTCAGGGTAAGGAAATAACAGGAATTAACGCTAAAACTTGACTCATGAAATTATGATTTAAAGACATACCAATTATAAATTTCAAAGGGACTTCATGCCTGATAAACGTTTTATAGCTCAATCATTTATAAAGAATGTATTAAATGAGAAATTCGAAAGCACCGCGAGCTTGATACACCTATAAATAACCTAGTATTAAAATATTAACGTGTGTGTTCATTTACAGTACCTTGATATATGGATTAGCATACTATTGGTCAAGAGGTAGTATCACGAAATTAAAAGTGTACACACACTTAAAATTCAAAGCCAACTAGTGCTTTCTGTATCTTGGAGAGAGAGTCAGTAAAACACGGTATTCAAAATCAGTAGTTGTTATAAAATCGTGATTCGCGAATCGGATTTCTCACGAGAGCCAAAGTTCGTCTAGGATGGGACTGAGAACTTTTGAAGAATCATCTTCAGAAGTGTTTTGCCACTGAAATATTATTTTGAACAGTACAGATATGTTAACTTCCCTCAGAAATTTTGTGTTGGGTAGATATGGTTTATTGTAAACACGATTAAAGTAAAAATAAATTAAATATAATAATAATAAACTAAACCAAAATTGTGAATGATATCATTAGAATACTATTTTTTTAAAATATTAAAGTGACAGTTTCATAGGTTGGGGGACAAAGTAACTGTAAATTTTAGATGAAATATAACGGTCTTCAAAAGTCACCATAGAAAATCATATAACGATAACCCTACTCATTGAATTCTTCTAACTTTGAAATCAAACGTGTGGCCAGAATAACGCATTTCTTTAGTCATATTTAGTACTATTATCCAAAATGTGCAAGTTATGCGTGAATTTATCAGAAATGCATCATTACGTAAAAATTTCTACACAAATTCTGCAAAAAATCTATTATATGAGTGCTTTATTTTATGTAATATCGATTACGGAAAATCGGTTTTATTTCACATTTAGGTACTAGTGTTAATTTATGCCACAATGCCTTTTGAGCATACCACTTTTATCATAGTATAAACAAACGCTTCGTCTGGATTTACCAACGGATATGCCCACTATACTAACACACGTTAGAGTTGTGTGAGGTAACATAAAACGCAAGCAGCTGATGAACACATGGCGAGGCGAAATTAGTGTCACAGTTAACGAACGAAAACTGGCGAATACGTGTACTTCCTTCCACACCGCACCGGTGAACTGAATATTCACGCCTGAAAGACAGATTCGTGAAATTACCAACTACTACCTGTCCGGGAAAGCCTTTTAATTAAGGAAATTAGCTTCCCGCGCAGAAACAGGAGTTACCACGTGTGGAACCCAGGAAACGGAAGGGATAATTTTAGCGGATTAGCTTGATGCTCACGATAAGGCATTCCTTTATTAACACAGCATAAGTATTTCCCGATTATTTTTTTTACCGTTACTCAATTAAAGTCAAGTAACTTTTAATTAGAAAAACTTTCGGAATAAGGGTACGTCATGCTTATCTCGATTGCTTCCTACAAATGATTGTAAATACACATAAAATACACCAACAATTTAACTAGTACTACCTGCAGTACCAGACAAACTATAAAATTTCAGAGATGGTAGTCAAGATTCAGTTTCGAAAAGTTTTCCGAAGATTATAAAATTGTTTGCGGAATAAATGACCAAAGAATGGAAAATTAATTCCCAACGAACACTTCTCTGCTTGGAAAATAATGTAAATATACGCTTGGTAATAAATAATTTAATTAAAAGGAAAATTATACTGCAATACTGGAAACCAAGCCCGGAAGGAGTATGTATAATTGATTTATGATTAATTGAAATGACAGAAGTAATGACCGTTCAGAAAAGAGAGAAAAAAAGAGCAAAATAGCAATGCGGACCATTTGTTATGTGGTTAATTTTTCCGATGTTCTAATATGTTACGTAATTTCGTTGGAATAATTGGTTCCAAAATTTGCGAAATTTTTACGTATTACAAACTAAGAGGCCGTTTCAGCGTTTCAGGCGCATGCATGCAACCCGCAATAGAGCCAAAAGAAATTAATGCTAATCTTACTTTCCTTATAGCAATATGAGTATCACACATACCAAAAACATTTTTGTTACAGTGTTTCAGGCGCATGAATGCAACCCGAATTAACACAATCTAGAGCAAAGTTAATTTTCATATTGTTAAAGCAGTAAGAGTTTTACGCATAAAAAAAGTGTCTCTGCGTTCTAACTTGAGCTAAGTTCTCCGAAGTAAAGTGTAATGGTTGACTAGCAATTTTACAAAACGTTTTTGTATCGTGTTTATAATGTAAGCGTCAGTTTTACTTTATTTTACATAATGCAGCTCGGATAAGAACGGCCGTGTCTTTAATAAAATGCTAACAAAATGTGGACATGCGTAATACGTCTATTGCTATAAACAATTCCTTGATTTAAAATGAGTTAGTAAGGGTTGCATAGCTAAGATACGGTCGTTCTTATTTGAGCTACTTTCTCAAAAGTCAACCATGAAGAATTGCCGACTACCGATTCTACAGAACTTTTCTATCGCTTTCATAAAGTTACAGTATGTTATACTTGAACATACAGAGTGCAGCTCGGATAACAACGGCTGTCCCTTTAATAAATTGCTAATATATTTTTGATGTGCGTAATACTTTTATTGCTATTAACACAGTTAAAAGTATTCTTGGTTAAAACAAGGTAGTTAGGGTTGCATGGTTGCGCCTGAAACACCGGAACAACTACTTTTTAGGCACACTTTTATACAAATATACGACTGAATTTTTTGCATACCTTCATATTTCGCGCAGGGTTGTGTTGCGTAGCATATGAGATCGTCATCCATTTGAAACAGAGGCACAATGCATATTATTTAAGATAATGTTTGTTCAGGTATCTTACCTACACAAACATTGATGGAAACGCATAGTGCATGGAACTTGTACAACATTTTAACAACTATGCTTTAATTGTTGATATATTTTGTTGCAAATTTTAATCTGAGATTCCTTATCTGCGAGAGTATTTTCGCCGATTTAACGATGTTATCATTTTTATTTTTTTTTTTGTGTACGTGATTTATTTAAAGTAATTTAGTAAGGGAAAATGACAATTTTAAAAGTATGTCAAGAAGGAAAATTTTACCAAGATTTTTTTTTACTATTTAGCCGTCACTAATCATTATAAAAGTAATCAAAATCGAAACCATAAGTTAAATTTTGTGTCTACAATTTTTCAGTATTGAAGTACGAATAAGGTGATAGCGAAATGTTTTAAAATATGTGTCACAATTCGTCCTCACATTTTATTTTTTCGTACGTACAGTAAATATATTCTCAAATATTTACTTACTCATGTTTAGTAGGCGTATTCTCTCTTTCCAGTACGTTATATACAACAGGCAATGACATCGCAAACGTATCAACATTCTATTAAACCTAAGTATTTATTTGAGAACAGATATAACATAATCCACTATTATGTGTAACATGTGGCATTCCTAGTATTTATTATAAAATGTGGTTTAATCATAGAACTATTTCGCAATTTTATCAGAACTCTACTGAAAAGCGAGAGTATTCCGAGAGTCACAGTCCTCAAATACTATATTTGACAAACAAGAGGATTTAGAATATTAATTTGCTCAATAAAAGGCTCGGTATTTTCTATTTACAAGTGGTTATAATAAGGGATAGGGAAATTACGCAAATTTATTTACCTGCATGTTACAATCAAATATCCTATACGTACTCAAGCACCGTATATCCGTTCACTGTCTGCTGTTCCACTGAGTAACAGCTAATGTACAAATGATCGAGGCTTGTGCATGCATTGGATAGTTGATTGTATCATGCAGTTCATTAAATTCGCAAAATTTTCTCATCTCTAGTTATAATATAACCTACCACAAATAAAAATGTTTCCCTTCACTCAAAATTATAGGTTTAGAAATTTTCTAAGATCACTTGGTTTTGGCGCTAAAGTTTTTTAACAGCTTGACATTCACTACGACATACGACTGTTTGGTAGTTCAAAATTTGACATGAGAGCCACTGCACAGCATTGAAAGCAAACATTTTTCAAAACAGTGGTCATGATGTTCTGGTAATCGACAACATGCAAAACGGGAAATAAATCATTGCACGAAATAAGTCATACAGTAAATCTAAAGGGAGCATTACACTCTTAAAAATCGATAGTTTATAATTAAAATAATGAAATCAACAAATTAGATAGGAGTACATCAGGTAACAGCTTTTTTTTTTTCAGAATGACCTCAACACATAGCCACAGCTGTTATTTGCTATCATCCCGTACTTTGAGAAATATGTGCTGTATACTTCACTACCCAACCAACGTGTGTGTGTGTGGCCTGCAAGTTCTTTTAAAGCTTGGGAATATTCAATCCTCATGCATAATACATAAAACGTTACATTGGCGTAAATACTTTTAAGAGAACAGAAAAAACATAGTTTTCTAAAGGTGAATTGAACCCAACATCCCCATATTTGTAACGTAGGGGATTATTGGAATGCACGACTGTTTTTAGGTGCTAGGCATTGCTTAAAGAAATCTAGGTTAAATATTTTTCGATGTTGTTGAACTGCAACGTCGTTAGTCGAAAATGCATTTTCCCGCATACAGCCAACTTGTATGTCACTGTTATACCTATATACTAACTAATAAGTTTGTTATAAAATTTTAAATTTATGTTCTTGTATGGTAAAGATGTCTGAACAGTTATTACGAGATACACTGTTTTTGCTATGTTTTTAAAGTGATTTGGCCTGTCCTGACATACGAGGTTGTAGTTCATGACTATCACTATGCTATTTAATTTTGTGTGTTTTTTTAATAACAATTATTTAGGAGATAACATCCCTTTCGTTTAATTGTATAGTATGGTTGAAGTAATGTTGAATGACCCGATTTGCATTAGGTATAACCTTAATGCATTTGTACTTGTAGTTAAGGATCACATTGTGTATTGTTACGACTGTTACATCCAAGAATTTCACCTGTGACTGCTTTAAATAATGTTAGATCACTTATTCATCTATAGAAAAAACAGCGTTAGTAAAACTCACATTGTTTAATTCAACGAATTTGTCTAATTATTTATAAAAAAAAGTGGCGTTTTGCTCATAACTTGTTGAATAAGTCACTAACATACTTCTAAATTTTTCAAGTGAAATAGTCTTTTGGCTTGAAAGAAATTTAAAATGGACAAAAAATTTGAACATTGAACGAGTCTGACAACTGAAGTGTAAAAGTAAATTGAAAAATTATAAATTACATATGTAATTGCAAACGAACGTTGCTACATCACATTAATATCACCATTAAGTACAGAACTTAATACAAAACATAGAATCCGTTATTACCTATTGTCAATTGACCATACATAGGCCGTATAATACCGAAAACACACTTGCATGATTCTTAGAGATTGTTTACGTGTATCTGAATAAGAGTTACGTAGAAAGGAGAAGGAGTTAACTTACATACGTTGTAATTCGTGATTAACCAAATGTTATCGCACTTAATTAAAGTAAGCTTTTGTAAATAGAGTTACATTGCACTGGGTAGTATTTCAAAATAATATAGGGTACATCATTTTGTGAATATTGAAAAAGTATAAATAGAAATGCAAAATTCTCGTTTTTTTTTTCTGACAGCTGACTAGACTCCAAGTGACTATATGCTTGTTCGACATCTCCCGCTGGCCGAAATAGTCGTGACTTGCCGCGGTGAATGCTTACACGGTAGAAACGTGACACACATAAATGACAACACATAAAATTTCATGGTAATTGAATCGCAGATTATGCTCTGTTATGTATAGGAAAGTGATGTTTAGTCTGCTACCAAATGATAACGCGAATTTTGCACGTCTCTAAGTATAATATATTCATATATCCTAATACTCGCTTGAAATGTTCACTCAAGTGCTATTTGATCTAAGTTTCTGATTAATGTAATAAAATTAAAAAATATGTTTTTGTTTGATTCTTGTAACTACTGTCGGATATTTATTACTTAAAGTTAAGCACTTAACTGATATTTTATCTTTATATATCGCAAAGCGTTTGATTTAACGATTTGGTACAAGTACATGCTGGGAAACAATAGTACTAATATTGCCTTCTTTTCGGGTGCCAATATTAATGGAGATACTACCCGGATACGTGAGGACGCAGCAAAGAAAATACTCACATATTTGACTGCATTTGAAACGTAAACCCACTGAAGGAAAACACACGGCGGTAGAGAAACACTCGCCGCACCAAAGCAAGCTTTGTGATTTCATGATCGCGG
Organism: Medauroidea extradentata; assembly: GCA_003012365.1. Classification (NCBI taxonomy): domain Eukaryota; kingdom Metazoa; phylum Arthropoda; class Insecta; order Phasmatodea; family Phasmatidae; genus Medauroidea; species Medauroidea extradentata. The sequence goes on from PNEQ01074107.1 coordinate 12,464, forward strand.
GTTCATAAAGACGAGACGTGTCTCCGGCACCCTCCGTGAGCAACCAGGCAAGTGCTCGTTTCACACGCGAACACGGTTCGTAACCTTTCCTATTGAGCACATAAACCCCGTGGTTGGGCCGGAGTCTGCTGGAAGGTACCATCATTGCATAGCGGTGAAATTATATGCTTGAAACATGAACCACGCTTGTGAAATTCGTGCGTCTACTTACGTGCTATATGAGTGTGTTCATACTGCAGTTAATAAATACCTTGCTCTTTTTCTCTCGTATGGAACGACATATTGCTGTAGCGTAGATCTCCGAATTTACTCAGAATCATTCACTCCTAACGGGGAAAAAAAATTAAAACAGCATAATATATGTTCAGTAGATTTCTACATTATCGGTTGTATAGTTTTGATACGAAAAAGTGTATTTACTTCTTGAGTTTCAAGTCGGAAAAGAGAGACGTATGAAATATGAATTGTAGTGTGGAAAATCTAAAGCTATACGAGCAAAGAACCAAATTTAACGAAATTCGTTTCCTTACTTAAACATATTGCATATGCTAGTGCAAACGCATTTATATATTATATATGGTTCAATTATTTCCCCAATAATTTTTATGAATGTCAGTAGCTCGCACCTTTCATATGTCGGCAAGCTCTAGAATTATATTTTTTCCCACGTTTATTCAGAAAGACAGTTTCGGCAGTACGACTAATCATATCTAAGGTTAGTATTTAGTGACAGCTTACGGAAACCAAGGGTAAATAGTCGAGCCGCAACGTAAATATATTGGTGGATGAATTGTGTGAGGAGGGCAGAGAGCAGAGGTACACGGCGCGGCGTACAGCCAATGTTCATGTGCGGTACGGCAGGCTATGTATGGCACCTTGCTCGGCGTGGCTGCAGGCCTGCATGAACAAGTAGGCTTCACTACGAGCCCAGCATCACACAGAGACGCCCCTGGGGTGCTTCTAGCCGTGCGTGCGAGGGTATGCCGGTACGAGGGAGGCGAGGTTTGGCTGCGCATGTCGATCTAACATTCGCCACTATGGCCACCATTTAGACATAAGGCTCTGTCCCGAGCAAGGTTATGGATATTATACTATGTTGAATTAAGGCCATGCTAGGAACATTTTTTTATTGGTGCCAAAAACTTAAACCTTATTTTAACGGAATGCTTTTGAAATATTTGAGACTAAGGGCAGTCACGCGATACACCCTTATATGTAAGCATTTTGCAAAACAATTCACTTTTCATTCGTAAAAATGTATATATTGCTTGTTTTTACTTATTTCCTTCAAAATATTGGCTAAATTTTTGGAGTAAAAATCTAAAATGCTATTAGGTTATTGCAACAAAAATATTAGCTAAAAAAATATGATACAATTGTGATACAACGAATAGGGATCCTACGATAAGAAAATAGTATTTCTTTTAATAAATACTTTCAAAATCACTGTAAGTATTCCGGACTTCGCCTTCAAATACATTCATTATGACTGAGTACCTGTAAGACCTACTTCAATGCAATCATTGACTTTTTTGTTCATTGATATCTACATTAATACAAGATAATTAAGGGCTCTATAATACCTGGGAAACTATGAGCAATTAAGTATAAAAAAAACTCAACAGCATCTCATACAATGCTTCGTATTGTTTTTTTACTAGCAGCGATGTTCTCATTTCCTCAGCGCATAACTTTTATTGTCCGAAAGCGATTTCATTAATTGACTTAGCAATGCCAAAAATAGGCTAATTACCATGTAATTATCTATCCTTCTCTCGCAACGGCTCTCAAGCAGGCAGCGCCATTATACAAGCAAATAACATACCACGAACCGTCGTATGTGTTGTTGAAAAATATAAATCGTTGGTGTACGTTATAAAGAGACAAGCGTAAATATTTTAAAATTTGTAGCTATATCCAATGATTTTTGGCAAAAAGAATTTGGCAAAAATTTGTTTCAATGCTTTTTTGTGCACATCTGCTGCACTTTTACATGGTCAGTGTTACGTGTTTTTAACTCACAGCGTTTCAGAGTTATGTCCACATATCGTAGGTGTGTAGTGTTGTTCTGATTGGCACAGTAATATGAGCAACGTCTTTGCAGTAACTATGAAGTAGAGCTGCATATGTACATGTAAGGCATTAAAACAAAAGTTACAATACTATTTTCACCAAAAATTGAAGGTTCTTCTTATAAATTGTAAATGTAATGAAACGATTCGTACATTTTATTTTGTGGAAGTTTAACTGAGAGAGATAATAAAGAATCTTTAACCAGTGAAGGTTTGTGCAGTTAAGTCTCCTACCAATGTGATCCATTCCCAGCGGGCTTGGTCCGGATTTTAACATGTGGAAATTATGCCGAACGATTACGTTTGAAGGCGGGTCTTCTCGGGGAAATCATCTTTCATTCCAGTTCAGATCCTTACTTACCTCATATCCGTACTCGCCAGTGCTGAAATTATCGCTGATAATTGCTTGACCATTGCATGTTCACATTGGGCCTACTTCGGTGGGCTGATCTCGAGGGAAGATGACTACGCAGAAGGGATTCTGGAGCCTTGGAGACTCATCAAACTCATGGGTGAAAACCCAGATGCTTGGTATCTCTTGAGTGCTCCAAAGATCAGCGTGAAAACCCATTTGATCACGGGTTGGACTCGGAGTGGCATTGATTTAAAGTGTTTCCTGAGTTGAAGGTCCAAGCTCTTCTTGGTAAGATCGGTGAGACCATTGGGGTTGCCGCATCCTCACCGAAAATGCAGTAGTCACTCTTGAGCGTGCGGGGAGACTGGAAAAATTCAGTACTCTAAGAAGGAACGTTCGCCTGGTCGTCCTTTCAGTTAGGACTCTGAAGGATGTGGCTTTGTAGAGGTAGGATAGACTCGGCCTCGTCAAGGTAGTCTCGTGTGGCTAATTGACCCCAGAATTGGTGATTGGTCAGGCGGTTTCCACCAACGTCCAAACGTGATTGTAAAGAGCGCGTCACTTTCTTGCTGGAATCTACAACTACATCCATCAGCTTTTGCTGTGAACGACTGATAGCGAAGGTGAAGTATGGTTGATAATTAGACGGGACTGACTGGTGAGACTTGACGAACATTTCCCAGCGTAGAGGATTCGTAAGTTATTCATGGCATACCCTAGGGTTTCAGGTACAGGAAGGCAGATTCTGCCAATAACGTGCCGGTAGAAATGCTGGGAAACATGTTAAGCACAGACCCAAGTTATCTTAGCTCACTCACCGAAGAAGATAGATGTTGCTGTATGAAATACGTAAGTTATGGCCTTGATTTCTAAACCCATCATAACACACCACGACTGTTACCTATGCTCCATTTAAAAGAGCAAAGAACAATCATAAATATTTATAAAATAACGCTTTTGAAAAATCTTTGCTAATTTAATCACCAACGCGTTATGTTCGAATGGCGAGACTTTGGATTCAATAGTTCATCAAGTGTCCTTGATTTACTGATAATATATACACACCTGCAATGTTTAGATAGTTCATATCCTTATTTTTTAAAGAGACCATCCATCTCATCACACTATGGAGTATAGTAAAGAACCTTTGTTTCTAAGTTTTTCGTAAAACTCATGTCAAGTGACCGTTAGTGTGAACGCATTTTGCACGTTCCAGGCCTAGAAGTGTGGAAGCGGTAAGGACGAGACAGCACGCGCGTCACGCCTCATTCTAGTCTCTAGGAACAAGTCACTGAACTGGCGCCGTAGTATTGAAGATAAAGTATATTGTACTGTACATGCCTGCACTTTGTAAAGAAAACCTGTGCCATGATTTACATGCCTAAAAAAGATCAGAAAACTCCCATTTAGCCATTTTCGGCCGCTAGAATATATGCTGTAAAAGTGCGCGGTAGACAGATAAACGCTGAAAACATCAATTGATTTCTACACTTTTTTCGAAGTCAATATGGATAAAATACTCAATGATATTCCTAGGTAATGGTATTGGGCAACTTTATGAGTAAATATTTATTCAGAATTTCTCATTCGTTACGAGTGATCTCTTGCACCGTAGTTAAATGCACAAGGTTCCGGCGTCAGAGATTGTGCCTCAGAAGTTCTTAACACTGGAAACAATTTTGTTCAATGTGTTGGCTAGAATTATTGTCTAGGATTGCTATTGTTTATTTTACACAAATTGCCTTCAAAAAACCTACAGTTATAGATAAATGCTTTCAGTATTGCATTACGTACCACGCCATCCTAATGAGTAGTGGAGAACTTGAACGTGTAACGTTTCTTAAATTCTATTTGAAAGCAGACATCATTCAAATGTCATGAGCACTTTTCGAATAATATGGTATCAGCCGAAGCTCTACGCACTGCCCGGCGGCCCCTGGGCAGCGGACCCCGTAAGGAGTAAAAAAGGGAAAAAAGTAGTTTTCTCAAGAAATACATTATTTTAATTAGTAAATAACAAGTACGAGAAAGTGAGTTAAAATTTATAAATCATCTCTCTTCTAAATGTAATTAAGTACAGCGAGTGTCAGGTTTTTTTTACTGGTGTACCTCGATTTACACGTGCAATAAAATGTTTGCGGCAGCTATACCGTTATAGACGAATAACGCACGAGTGATTCGATGAAAATGAAATTTGCCATGAAGACGATTAAAGAGTAAACGTGTTTAAAACAGAGTCATGAATTAGTCAAACGCCAATTCGACCACAACTAAGACGCAATCGATGTTTGGTGTTCGTGTCATATCTTAAAAATGATAATATTTATGAATTGTAGTCATTTTCTAGTCTTGTGAAAGAGCCAAATATAACTGAGATACGTTTTGTCTTTCGAGTTGTACTTGACGATACTAAATGTGTGTTTGTTTATAAAGCACATAATTAAATAGTTTAATACAGAATATTTAGTTCTCATTTATTAGCTTTCGTTTGCAAACAAATTAATACATTTCGCTTTGCGATACCCTTGGCTGTTAGACGCGCATTTATAAGATTTAATGCTTTTCAAAAGTTTTGGATATTTTTGACAACATAAATGTCCACTCAGCATAACACTATCGCTATGTCGTACATTCACACAATAATCACTAATAAATTATAAACAACTTTACATGGTGTTAGTACGTGACACTAGTACGTGTTTAGTTAAAGACAAATTATAATTTTTAATTATAGACTGTCAAGCCCCAATATTTAATATTATCTTTCAAATGTTTATATTTTAATAAGGCTATTCTGTGTGGTGGGTAGGGTTCCTAGTTACGAGGCAGGCGTAATTTAAGGAGTTATAAATTTAAAATTTTGTAATTTTACATAGAATTATGTTCGTAAATTATGCCTTGGTCTTTAGGCCCTATGTCATTGCTCATCCGTTATGGTGACCAAATAAATATCTTCCAAGTGGTAATTTAGTAATTAGCACTTTAGTAAATTAATGTTTGTTCGTTACAGAGAGCTTAATATTTATCAAAAGTTCAATACACTCTTAGAACTAGTAGCTAGGCGATCAAATTTCTGATCGCTTTACGAATCACACTAAAAATGGTCACAAGATCATGACATATATTGTCATATACAAAAATATATTTTCTGTCTAGTTGTTGGCTTGCGTTTGTTTACTAAGGTGTCAGTTGTAGCGGCCTTTAACGACCTCGATGTTCGTTGTTCCTTCAACCACAGAGATTCTGCCCTTGAAGCGTTAAATACCGTTGCGTTTATCTTGACACGTTACATATCCGCAAAATTCAACTCCGCGACTCGCAGTTGCAAAGTTCACGCAGTTCCAGAAGACGTTTTCGCTGTATATGTGCCATTTTTATTTATTTTTGTTACAAATATTTAATATTGGGTGACAGACTTTTGGAGGTACGTGTTTCTCTTCCATTGCGGGGCTGAAGAAAGTTGTGTTGTTCACTACGTTGGTGACAGAAACAATTTAATTGCTTGCTGCTTACATGGGACAAATTATCTACCCAGTTACATTAATTAAAAGTTTTTGTATGACATTTCGCGGTTTGTTCAGCAAGTTGCAATCAGCTGTGTTTAGCGAAATACTTTCAACGTTTTTTCTTCACGGAAATTTCTTTGAGGTCACGGATCACGACACGGTGCTATTAATAAAAATCTTTACAAAATAGTTATGTAATGTATTTGTACAACTGGGTGAAAATAGTTACGTATCGTGGAGTCGTAAATGTTAACTTACGCTTGCTTGTGTTTGCTTATTACATATATTTACAAGAACACTAATTTCGTTAGATGAGTATCATTACAGTTCTAATTTAACATTTTCTATGGGATTTTGTGAGCATTTCGGGATATTTAAGTTTTGCTCTTTATTTATTGTACCGAAAACCATTCGACATTATTTACTAAATTATATCTTATTTGTTATTCCTGGCAAGAAATCACGCATTTCCCCAACTGGCAATTTTAAAACATAATCATAATGACTAAAACATCAAGTTTTCCAAATATTAGTATTTCGGAATCTGGACAACCCAACCGCTTTTTAAGGGAAGAAATAACTTATGACGAGAAACATACATACGCAAGTTAGTGCATATGCATAAGGACGCACATATGCCTGCATTTACGCATATGGATATCTCCACAACTGCATAAACATTACTTTCTCGAGACACCCCAAGCAATTACAGGAAAACAATTCATGTTTTTCGATAAAAGTAATTTTTTAAATGTATTAATTATAGTGTTTTATATTACATTACTACAAAATATCACGGAACTGACCGTTAATTAGCTATAAACAACCGCAAGGACAAATACAACGCGACCATATGAAATCGACTTATGTCTAATAACAGTTTATTTAAGTAAAAACTATGAATTCGTCTAAACAGTAATAACAGCAATTTCTCCATTTTACCGTATTTAAATACGTGGTAGTTGACCTGATTCCTCGTTTATGTTAAAACGTTTGGAACAGATAACAATAGTAATTATTGTATCTGCCCATATATGAGGAGCGAAATTTCAAAACCAGACATGTCCACTATGTCTAGTAACAGAAGAAAGTAAACACTTTTGTAATGCTTACTAATAAAAACACGACTTTTTCAACTGGACTTTCATTTAGTTAAATAAATCCGAGTTTATACTTGTGTGTGGCACACCTAGTTTACATAAAATGGCATTTGACTCTTCTCCTGATATTTGGAAATGTTTGTTCCTTACATCTACAACCAAAATATTTAAATGATTTTACACAAAAATACATTAACCATAATTAAGAATATTTCCAATTCAGCTTACTTTGAAACTGTGATAGTATCGGACTTCATGAAAATTAATGGGTTTGTGGACATACATAATTGTTTAAGCAATGGCGTATGTCCCCAGACGTATTCAGTCTCACTTCCAATCCAACCACTAAAAAGGTAAAAGTGTAAAAATAGTATTTCTTTCCACGCTGCAGCAATTTTTGTTGAAAAAATAATATGTGTTTTTGATATCTTTTCGTTTACACATTGCGCATTGGTCTCAGTCACGCAGTAATATTTTCCCAGTAAATATTTACTTAACCAATATTGTTTCCGCTTGTAACATTTGTGAATTTATGGGTCGGAAAATATGAAGAGCACCACTTCAGTTTGTAAACAAAAATGTTTCCATATGTGTTAAAGGAAAATTTTTTTTTTTTTTTTTTTTCAGTTCTAGTAACTTTTATGATCACGCTTTTTGTTACGCATATTTATTTTGTATGTCTACGGGATGGAAGTTAAATTACACATTCGTGACACTAATTTTAGTTGGCTGGAATAACATTTATTCGTTATTGTAGCAAGAGGTTTTAGAATTTAAAATGTTAAATTATCTTATTTGATTATTTATAAATGAACCTTGCACTAATGACGATGAAATCAAGTTAAACTAAAAATGTCGCTCTATTCACTAAGCAATAGAAAATTTGTACGTTTATTTCTATAAATAGCAAACGTTTGATAAGTATAAATATGAAACAACTAGCCTTCTAGGAATCTGTAACGTGTCGTAATCGTCAACTCATGTTTAATTAAAACATATTTATATGCCTAGCATTACGGTGTGGGTAAATATCACTGTAAAGTATGTTACCACAGTACAAGAAATATATTTCCTAGTTTACCACATGTACAGTTTACGACAGTAAAGTTTATACTGGTGTTACTGACTTGTACAATTACTATGCTCGGTTTACAGGCTGAAGGGTTTTACGTGTTCCATATTATGCAAGAGTTAAAAACTTTATACGGTGGTCAGAAAGATTTTTATAGTATGCCTACTGTATATGAAACTCTCTTGTGTCTCAAGCATTTTAACTCTCTTCTCCAATTATAGTACCACCTGCCACAACCCCCTCTCCCTCTCTCTTCTGCGACGGTCATTGTAACGTATTCCCACAAGAGGTTCACACATTTATCAGATACGTATCATAGAAGAACGTGCTTCGCTGTGAAGTTGTTAATGTCTATATAAACATACCACTAGATGACAAATTAACTAAAGTAAATTATCTTTATTGTTTTTAGATTTATTATTGCTCCGTGGTTAGATAATACCTATACAGGTGTTCAAAATACGTATTACTATCATAATGAATTCAAAATAAACTGTAAAGTATGTAAGCCAATATAAATTTTCTATACTGCAATATATCGTTTCCTATGGGCATCAGATTGGAATGCGTGCTTCGTTGTCATATACATTAGGCTAAAGGAATGTCCTTCAAGAAAATTGCTTAGTAAATACGTTTTCATTACACGCAATGGCACGCGGCAGAGAGGGAGAAGTGATATTGCCTAGAATATTACAAAGAGCTATACGAACTGCCTCCTAAAGATAAAGCCGGGGGAAAAAATTTTTAGTTTTGGAAAATTCGCATTGTTCTAGTTTGACTAGTGAATAAATTTTTATTTTTAAGCATTCCGAAGTTTAAACCCTGTGTGATTTCGCCATTACGTTGACATAATTCGGTTAGTAAGCGAATTATCTCAACCAAAAATTTTACTCTTACAAATCAGTGTTAAAAACATGCGTGTTTCACTAAGGAGATTTTAGGCGTTACGTTTGTAACCGTCGATTGGTTTCGGATCATTAAATATTTTTGTTACTGAAATTTGTGCATTGAAGGACCTACGCTCGCCATAATTTTTGTGACTTTTGATGTAGACTTAGTACAGCAGTTTTCGTATGAGTATTCGAATATTGAAATATTTTTGTATGTCAACGCACAGTGCATGGAATTAAATCAAGGTCAAATTGGGATTTTCACGTTTTCTTGGAATACATAATTAAGTATTTGTAGTGTATAGAGACCTGTAAAATTCACGATTTTGCTTGTTGACAGACTAGAATACACTGCACTCTAATTATCAGAGTACATAGAGTCAGTGATTAAAAGACAATAACCTCTATGGAGTGTTAGTTACGTGTGTGAATTCTTTATAAGTGGTTGGTTGAACTTGTAACTACTTGCCAGAATAGATCTCTGCACCAGATCACGATATTTATGGGACAATGAAGGACGTCTACCGAACGCGTAACTGCTTGCAGTTTAGTCTGCTGATAGGAAATAACGTGAATTTTTTATAGCTGTATATCTTTATGAAGCGCCGAATTATCTGTAAATGGTTAAACTATTGTCGTGTTCCCTGTAAAGATCAGAAAATATATGCGAGTGTTAACGAGGAAATAGTGTAAAAAAATAGTTGATTGTTCACTTTTAAGCGTAAATATACTGTTTTTTATACATTCTAGTGACACCTCAGTTATTATTATACACGTAAAATAACGGTATTTTACAATTTTTTTCTTTTTGTTAGTAATACACGATTTATAGGAAGATTACCGTAACAATACGACGACATTTTAAAGTACAATACATTATAAGTAAAAATTTGGAAAGGGAACGTGCATTGCAGTGTATTTAATTAACTTAGCCAAATTTACATAACTTCATTCTATGTATAGTCTATCACAAATAAAATTAAATTATTTCCATGAATATTAAAAAAAATTGTGGTAAGCACTGGCGTTTATACTTTCAGGGACACAAATAACATTATTCTCGCCAATTGAATGCTTTAGCTGCTGATGAAAAAAGGAAGTAGGAATATTATTCCTTTAGTAAAGTAAAAGTAGTGTGTACTGAACAGTTTTGTTGACATACACCATTGCAAATTAATGATGCCGTGTTGCAGAAAATAGTAATATAAAATCAAAAGAATAAATCAGGATTAGTTGCTGCCAACTAAAATATAACATGCAGACAAAGAAATATCACAATAACGACACAAATTAATTACTGTGTAGAATGTCGTATGAAGAAAGACGACGAAAAAGGACAAACGATAATAAAACGCACCAAAGTAATGAGTATAAAATGTCACAAAAATGAACGAGGACAACGATGACAACACAAATATGAGATACACGAAAGGATATTAACACAGACGACACAACAAAGAGAAAGTAGACGAAAAGTAACAGGCTTCCTTAAACGACAAAGTATGCGATGTTTCTGGAACTGAGTGTTTTCCCCGTGTTCAGTTACATGCACAGACTGAGTACATCCAGGACACTGACAGGACATGCTTCCAAACGTATGACTGGCGACTGTATCGAAGACAGAGCTCACTCACCAGTTGTCACATTTTATTCAAACTACTTTAATATGTCGTGTGTCTGTGGTTAGTGTTATGTGATATTTGCTTCTGAGTTGTATAGCTGCGTCGTTGTCGTATTTATTCCCGACGTATCAGAAGACGTTACAACATCCATCTTCATGATGAAGTCGCAGTAGCAGTAATTTGTTATCGTTTGGGTTACCAACTAGAATAATAATTTTTTAAAATAATTTTTTGTTTCCATACATCGATTACAGCCCTTTACATAAATCCTTTTTATATATTGGAAGACATCACACTCACATAAGCAAAGCTTGTGTGTGAGTGCTACTAGACAAATTATTTTCTATAGCTGCGGTTAATTATGTAATAAAACTTGTCATCTGGTATAAATTAATTTGGGAACAAAAATTGAATGCTACATGAAATACAAAAAAAAAAATATTTTTTGATGGATACAGATTGTATTTAACAATTTGAAATAAAAAGAATGTGAAAATAATTAACTAAAGTAAAACTACTACTTAAATATTAAAGACAACTCATCATCAGTTAAGTTATTTAACCATCGATCAATGTACATTTTCTTATTTATATTATTATTTTTTATATTTTCAGGAAGAATTGCTACAATTTTTGAAAGCAAGAATGTGCAAGAAGCTAAGTTCTCTCAGACAATTGCCTGCGAACCTTATTGTGTAATATTTTGGTTGACGTACGATTTACTTAGCTATGTTAACTACACGAACTGCATTATATGTTCCCGTTTTAAGAACATTTCGACATTCAAGGCACTAACATTATCATTTCGTTACGTTTTATAAGTATTTTCTTACATTAGAAAATTAAAAAAATTTAAATATGTCTTTGAGGAGTGTTAGTAGAACTACTTGTAGGTATTGGATGGTCTGTGTTCCAGTACGCCATATTGAGAGGTAATTAAGTTTTTCGGCAGGCATGACAAATATTTACCCACCGTACTTTCAAAAATATTCTGGGACTTTTCTTGTAAACTTTTAAACGCTGTAATTTGTTCTGCCTATCAAATTGCTTACATTATGTAGAAAACACTGCAAATATCAAAATATACATTCAAACGCTCACTACTGCTCAGATATGATCAATGGGATATTCTGAGATTATCATATTATAAAAGGGTGTCTCGAAATAAGTAGTCATTGCAATATGTGAAACAACTTTGGCCTATTCAGCTGTGCACGTTAATGTTTTATTTACTAACTAAATTGATTGTTGAGGCATGCCCAATATATTATGACTTTGGTAAACATCGATGACCATCTTCCTGGTCGTAATTGGAGTTAAACGCTGTTATGTGTTAGGAGGACGGAATTACTTTAGAATTAGGATAAATTGCCTTTCAAAGGTATTAAATTATAAACCAAGAAGATGACAAACTAACAAAAGTGAACTCATATTGTTGAAATTTTTATAAGCGACGTGCATTTAAAATTAATATAAAAAATGACATAAACACGTATTATATCTAACCAGCTTAATTGGTGTTTATCAGTATCGTGTTTAAATTTATAAGGCATTGCTCATAAAAGTGTTATTACTATTATCGATTATCTATATTTAACGTCAACATGTCCAACACACGACTATTTGTATGAATGCAATTTGCGAAAAGTACATAAATAATACAGGATTAATGTGTGTGTGTATATATATATATATATATATATATATATATATATATATATATATACATATATATAAATAGAGAGAGAGAAGGAGGGAGCGTGTGTGTTTCCGTAAATAAGGTATTTTTGCAGAACAAGTATTTTCGCAGCAATTTTTATTTGTGTGCTGATATTTCTCCCTCCTCGCTAGACGTTCGTCCTTTGACAGGTAGGCCTACATATCACAGGCTGCCTGTCGAAGAAAAAACCTTTGATTATTAAACGCGGACTAAGCCGGTAGAAATCGCGGAAATGTTTAGTGTAAAATCTGCATTTAGAATTTAAATTTGAAACGAAATAGTGCAAATTATACGCACATAGTAAGATATATTTTGTATGTAATCTGAAGTGTGTGAAAAGTAGTAACGACCAATTTATTTTTCCATCTCCCATGTATGCTTTGGCCCAAGCAAAACTAGTATATCTCTTTTAACAGTCTAGGACTACTTTTTTAAAAAATACACGAAGTAGTGTGGAATAAAACACTCTCGTGTCTTTATTTTGAAAGATTATATGTATTAGTTAACATAGTTGAATGCAGATGAGTGATTTTAGTTTGTGTACGGTTGGTTCAGTTCCATTAAACCGGTGACAAATATCCTAACTATTGCCAAATACCTTCTTCGTGTCAAACTTACCACGCATGATTTTGAATATTAATTAGTAGTAAAGGTGATTTTTTGTCATTTGCGTACCTGCACATATGTTCTAGTATTTTTGACTTGTATATGAAATTCACGAGATTATTTTTATACGTGAAATTATAAGATGTTTACAGTACAAAATAACCGGAAGACAAATTGCAAATACAGAAACTATTAACTAATGAATCAGTCATCTAGGCTCTGGAATGTTGATGACATTGGACATGCTCAACTTGTCAAACCAAGCAAAATCGTCAATCAAGTAGGCATACAGAGTTCTTAAAAGAGTAGTTAAGAGTAACGAGGCCAAATCTATATGTTTGTAGGCAAATCCACATGTTTATAGGATGTGAGGTGGAATCAACAGTCTTGAAATCAACAATCTCCGAATTATTTTGTGAGAATTTCTACTGAGGTCTACTATGTATTGCATTTATTGTGTGGATCAAAATATTAATTGTTTATAAACTTGATGGGCCACAAGTAACTTGGCTGATGAATTCCCATAGTTGGACCAGAGGTCATACACATTGTTAAAAACGATTCGCTTTATATAACAGCATTTCCTTCCTGCACACGTCAATGATTATAGCAGATAGATGTGGGTGTGAAAAAGTTTTTGAAGAGAAAGTGGTCAGAAGAATTCATGAAATGGATGCTATTGGTTTATCGATCAAACTTCTTTGAAATCCTCATTTCAGGATTTCTTGACAGTTTATCGCTTACAAATATGAACAGTGCTTTCGGGAAGAACAGAGCATGTCCTTTCAAAGCTTGTGCTTTCCCTTAAGAAACTCAAGCTCCAAGTTGACTACAAAACACTTCCTACCGACATTCCTACCAGTGTTCGGCCAACGAATATGATGCCTCCTAGATCAAGTCACGTAGCAATACACCTCGTAGTCGAGAGAAGAAGAATCAATAAGCCAATTGCTCTAAGTTTTTCATTTTCCGGAAAGTCAGCATACAGAGGAACGCCCGCCGAAGAAAAATAGAAGAAGAAAGGGTGACTATGACACAGCAGATAAAAGGAAAGAAAGATAAGTAAGGCAATTACCTCAATCCACAACAACATGAGAATTCAACACAGAACCATCACACCAACATGCCCGGGAATATAGATTCAACCCATCAAAAATACAATATCCTTCGAAGAAACTTAACACATCAGATAGTAGCTGCAAATGATTAGGTATTTTGGGTGTGTTTTCAGTTCTCGTCAGTGAACTGATGCCGTATGAACATTTGAAAATATTTGCTGCGAATTGGTAAAGGGTACCTTTAAAATTAACGTGTGTTTCTTTTGCTTTAACTTTTCAATACTGAATTTCAACATCATAAAGTATTTTATTATGTTTCTCTCTTCCCAATTTGGTCAGTTAATAATACAAAAAATAAACATTAAAGTGGTTAAACTTCCGTAAAACACGCTGTCAAGAATTGAACTGGCTGGAGGTCAAATATATCCGTGTACCTTTGGACGTAATAAAGCGAGCCTTTGCGAGGAACCCGGTTTGCTGTGTATGTCAAGCAGGTTGTTTTATTAACGGCAGAGCGCAGAGGCGCTTGTTGCCCCGTGAATCTGATACCCAGGTCGCGTACCCGGCTCCAATAAGCCCCGCTTCAATACTTCACAAAGAAAGTCTTATGATTCACTCATGCCGCGTCGACTCGCCCAAACCCCGGCCCGAAACACCGCGAAGGGACCCGTTTAATAAATTGTGAGGACACTGCCACGACGGGAAACATAACGCCTTGTTAATTATTGCGGCAGTGAATGTAGGAGATAAGAGGCTGCGTCACCTCTGTATGATATAATTATTCATTTTCATTTAGATAATTAATGACGGGTTGGAGAATTACAGGCCATGGCTCTTTATAGAAACATTGCTTTCTATTATTAGCCGCGTATTATTGGTACAAATTGGTACTAGGCGTTATTAAGTCTTTATTATATGGTGAGAGATAATTATTTTAACATTTTTAAAACATTAGTTTTTTAATAATTCCAATACGGTATAATATTTCGAATACAATATACGTAATGAAATATAAGGTAATTCGAAAAGTTCCTATTATATATTTTCAAATAGATGTTTACCAAAATATGAATCAGAAAGAAACTAAGAAAGGTTCAGCAAGCTTAATTGATACAGTCTCTTACGGCCACGATGTATCATTTATAATAATTTTGTGGTTATTATTTATTTTCGAACACGAATTAAAAGCAGATATAGTAAAACCTTTTTACAGTTTTATTGGAAGCATTTTTTTGTGTTCTATTTTTATCCTACGCAAAACAAATTTGGTGAGGTTTTCGGAAATTGGCTGACTAACGAAAATTTCTTTAATTTAGTATTATGCTGGCACCAAGTCATATTTGTAAGAAAAAAAAGTTAATATAATAAAAAGCGATCTGGAAAATTCACGGTTTCTTTCCGGTACAAAATAGAGTAAAAAAATAAGTTCATGACCCTTTTGCAATTGACTACTGGTTTATATGACTCCACCTGTAGGGTGCTAGGCCTATGATAAAAACTCAGTTAACGGCAGACCCAATAATCGTTGTGTCGTTGAGCAGCCAATTAGAAGGTGTTATGTGCTGGAACAGATGGAGGATTTTCAATAGGTCAATCCCACGAATTTTTCCGGTCTCCCATAATTAAAGGTTAGGCGAAATTCGCGAGTTCAATTACCTGCAGGCTAGAATCCAATTTCATATGCATACTCAAGCCCCGTCTATTAGTTCATTGTCTGCTGTGTGAATGAGTAGCAGGTAATAGACAAATGGTAGGGCTTCGGATACACAGGGTAATGGATTTTAGCATGTTAGTCGTTGAACTCGCGAAATATTCATAGTCCTACTCATAACAAATATTTCAAACAAAACTGGTAGAATATGTTTTAATATACACAATTTTCTGACTTATTTAAATAATTCTAGCTAAAGCAAAATAAATTATTAATCATAGCAGTTGGTGATTTATCTCGGGAGTTTGTAATGGCAATATATCCTAGAAAATTCTCAAGTTCCTTGCAACATTCATGTTTAAATGATAACTGACCTACACGAAATAGTTGTCTATAGGCAAATTACAAGTGTTAAATGTTACATTGTCAGAACTATAATTGGCTCTGTTAAATAGGATAACAGTTTCACATCCCGACTTCATCAAATAGTGAGATCGCGGGAAAACGTTCAACTCACCAAAATATTACTAGATTTTGCTTGTACGTGGAGCTGTTACCCTATTTCACAGAGCCAACAGGAGTCCCACATATGTAATATTTGATGCCTGTTATTGATCTGCAGACAGCTGTCATGAGTCAAACGTGTATCACACAATCATACATGTTGAAAGAAAGTGCATAGTTTACAAGGGTATGTCGGCACGAAATATTTTCACGACGCGCCATCATTTCTACCAGTAGTAAAAACGAAGCTTCCGACATGCTGGACGTACTGTTCTAATTTAAAGTTTATGATCTCTCGCTTATGGCTCGAGACCAAGGAAATATAATTACACTGTTAAAAATTTCCGTAAATTCACGGAAATATTTACAGAAAAGTACTGTAATTTTACGGAAGTGGCTTCCGTAATATTTTGTTTCCGGAAATGTGTCCGTATTGCCAGTTTACGGATGTTTGACCATAACTTTCCATAAATTCATTAAAATGTGTTTCTACAATTTTAAAGTGTATTTTACTGTCTTTCTTAAAAAAAGTGGTATTAATTATCACTATGAATCCTGATGTCAAATACAAAAGTTGTCTCATATAAAGTTGATATCTTACCACTACGTGGAACTTATGTACTGAATATTTGTCACTGTGGTTCAATGGTTAGAGCTTCTGCCTGGCAATTATAAGATCGTGGGTTCGTATCCCAGCAACTTCGAATAATTTTTCAGATTACATAATAGCGCGCCAGAATCTCGATAATACATAGCTAATAAGAAAATGTAGTATTTCTAGAAAGTGGAGTGCTAGTAGATTATAGAAATTACATTTTTTTTTTGCGGAAAACGGATTGTCCGTTATTTTACGGAGGGTTCCGTTATAAAGAAAAACTGAGTGTCCGTTATCTTACGAAGATTTCTGGATAATTTTTTACCAGTACTTTTCCGTAATTTCACGGACATTTTTTCTAACAGTGTAGACAGGAAGGTAAGGGTAAGAGAATAGATCAAGTAGGCGGTAACACTCTTTAATAGCTACTAGGAAGACACATACAGTGTAAAATAATATAGGAAGGAAGGCTAGACAGATAGGCGGAACAGGAGCTAAAGTGTCAGGATTGCCCTCCTTCCCTAATAAGCAGCTTAATACTCACCAGTATGGTCGTAGTAGGAGAAGTCCACGTCGCCGATGGGTCCCCGCTAGTCTCGAACCAGGGGGCTTATTCTGAGTTTCGTGGTTACGAAGCAATAGTCGGTATGAAGCAACTGTGCCGCGGCCTACTGAAAAAGTCGTTTCCCTTCCAGTCCACAAAAACCGTATTCAGAGTCTTAGTCGGCACGAGGGCCAGCGCGTTCGGGTATCTTCGGCTCTAACGACTTTTTCAAGCAGCGTGCCAAGATGGCGAGCACTGCAACATTCAGGTGTATATTACCGTTTTTCTTAATTTTAGGCGTTTTCATGAACTTATGCAAGTGTCAAATAATAGATAATATTAATGTTGATAACTTAAAAACATTTCTTCAGCTCAAACGGGTAATAATACGCAATGAAACGTTTTTCGTTTAAACACCGAAGCATTCTTCTCATATTTTCTTTTTGGAGTTTCTCCCGTCGTGTAGCGGTAACGGAGTGGTACAGCGCGCGTGTTTGTTTTTAGCTGCGGTAGGATTTGTGGTTCAAATCTCGATCGATTCTTTACTTTTTTTTAAAGTTGTTTTATATGATGTGTAATAGTTGTACATGACTTATTCTTTTGTAATAAATTGTATATTTCATGTAGAATTTTTGTTACACTTAATTTACTGTTATTATACAATCTGACAGAATGGAGTGGATTGCTAACAAACGTAAATATTTTTAGTACATAATAATTATAAAACTGTACAAAAAGCGTCCTAGATAGTATATTTTTTATTGAGTTGACTAAATGTTCAAAGCTTAGTCTACAGTATCTACGAAGATGTGCATTTTCAGTTCGTATTTTCAATTTTTTTAATTGTGGGAAAATAACTGTAATAAATTATGTCCTAACTTCAGACATGTGCAAGTGTTTCCAATAGGCTCTATTGATCGGAGAAAAAAATATATATGCGTGTTTATTATTATTATTATTATTATTATTATTTCACGTAACGTATGCGTTTCTATACCATTCGTCCGATTTCGATTAAATTTTGGTGGGTTATGCGTGCACCCTCGAAGGTTACTGACAGAAAATTTTACATATCATGGAGGTAAGAATAGAATAACATGTCAACAGTTATTATAAAAGAAAGGGAGGGGAGTGGCGAAACAGAGCAAGCAGAACGAGGGATACAAAAATTTAGCGAAACGCTTTTAAGTGTTCCTAAAATGGCCATTAACGATGAGTAACACAATATTTTCCTATTGTTTAGAATTTTCCAAAATTTAAAACCACGCGAATGAAGTCACGGGCAATATATATATATAAAAAATCATGGATGGGTGTGTAGGCCAATTTCTGTGTGTGTGTTTGCGCGCATGTGTAAAAGCAATGTTGTAACAACATGGTTAAGTTTTTAACAAAGAAGTTAATTATCTACACATGTAAACTATAATTTTAAAAAGTAATAAAAAAGTCACGGAGTGACCGGGATTTGAACCACGAATCCAAAAAACAACGTAGCAGGCTAACTCACGCCTCATCCAACTGAGCCAAACTCACATACCTTGAAAATTCTTTCAAACAATTAGAATTATAGATTTAACGAATATCAAATATATACGCGTCTTTTGTTTTCCAGCTGTTTACTTATTTAATCTCATTACGTGTATTTGCTAAAGGATTGTTTTGTTCAACATTTTCTCACGTTGCTAGATATCTCGTAGAAGACACTTGTTCCACAAGTACACAAATAAGAAGAAAATAGTTGCTGATATTATGGCAGTTACGGTAAATTATTATTTCCATTTAATTAAGCCGAGTCGTTGAGATAGAAACAACATTTCCTTTTCATGTATAAGTATAGCAGATATAACTACAACGTCGCCATATACCCGCCATTGCTAGTTACCGACGAAATTCAGCCTTTCCAACTGCTCGCGAGCAGTTGGAAAGGCTGAATTTCGTCGGTAACTCGCAATGGCGGGTATATGGCGACGTTGTAGTTTTATCTGCTATACTTACACATGGAAAGGAAATGTTGTTTCTATCTCAACGACTCGGCTTAATTAAATGGAAATAATAATTTACCGTAACTGCCATAATATCCACGACTATTTTCTTCTTATTTGTATACTTGTGGGACAAGTCTCTTCTACGAGATATCTAGCAACGTGAGAAAATGTTAAACAAAACAATCCTTTAGCAATTACACGTAATGAGATTAAATAAGTAAACAGCTAGAAAACAAAAGACGCGTCTATATTTGATATTTGTTAAATCTATAATTTCGATTGATTGCAAACATTTTCAAGGAATGCGAGTTTGGCTCAAGTTGGATGCGGCGTGTATCAGTTGGCTATTTTTTGAATTCGTGGTTCAAATCCCGGTCACTCCAAGATTTTTTTTATTACTTTTTAAAATTATAGTTTACATGTGTAGATAATTAACTTCTTTGTTAAAAACTTAACCATGTTGTTATAACATTGCTTTTACACATACACGCACACACACAGAAATTGGCCTACATACCCATCCATGGTTTTTTTTATGTTGCCCGCGACTTCATTCGCGTGGTTTTAAATTTAGGAAAATTCTAAACAATAGGAAAATATTGTGTTAATCATCGTTAATGGCCGTTTTAGAAACACTTAAAAAGTGTTTCGCTAAATTTTTGTATCCCTTGTTCTGCTTGCTCTGTTTCGCCACTCCCCTCCCTTTATTTTATAATAACTGCATGTTATTCTATTCTTACCTCCATGATATGTAAATTTTTCTGTCAGTAACCTTCGAAGGTGCACGCATAACCCACCAAAATTTAATCGCAATCGGACGAATGGTATAGAAACGCATACGTTGCGTGAAATAATAATAATAATAATAATAATAATAATAATAATAATAATAATAATAATAATAATAATAAATACGTATATATATTTTTTTTTCTCCGATCAATAGAGCCTATTGGAAACACTCGCACATGTCTGAAGTTAGGACATAATTACAGTTATTTTCCCACAGTTAAAAAAAATTGAAAATACGAACTGAAAATGCACATCTTCGTAAATACTGTAGACTAAGCTTTGAACATTTAGTTAACTCAATAAAAAATTATACTAACTAGAACGCTTTTTGTACATGTTTTATAATTATTATGTACTAAAAATATTTACGTTTGTTAGCAATCCACTTCATTCTGTCAGATTGTATAGTAACAGTAAATTAAGTGAAACAAAAATTCTACATGAAATAAACACTTTATTACTAAAGAATAAGTCACGTACAACTATTACACATCATATAAAACAACTTAAAAAAAAGTAAAGAATCGAACGAGATTTGAACCACAAATCCTACCACAGCTAAAAATAAACACGCGCGCTAGACCACTCCGCTACCGCAACACGACGTAAGAGGCTCCAGAAAGAAAATATGAAAAGAATGCTTCGGTGTTTAAACGAAAAACGTTTGATTGCGTATTATTACCCTTTTGAGCTAAGGAAATGTTTTTAAGTTATCAACATTAATATTATCTATTATTTGACACTTGCATGAGTTCATGAAAACTCCTAAAATTAAGAAAAATGGTCATATACACCTGAATGTTGCAGTGCCCGCCATCTTGGCACGCTGCTTGAAAAAGTCGTTAAAGCCGAAGATACCCGAACGCGCTGGCCCTCGTACCGATTAAAACTCTGAATACGGATTTTGTGGACTGGAAGGGAAACGACTTTTTCAGTAGGCCGCGGCACAGTTGCTTCATACCGACTATTGCTTCGTAACCA
>PNEQ01074109.1:0-17233 GCA_003012365.1 Medauroidea extradentata
TATTAAAAAAGGGGGGGGGGGGGCTAACTACGCACCGGTACCGACGACTAGTCGCCAGCTGTCGCCGATCCCGTCCACTGACGACAGCCGGACCACGGCGTTTTCCTTTACACACGAGCGACTTGGGGGCGACTTGTTGGCCGGCGATTTCCCTCCTCCCGCGTGATGACTTGCCAACCTCGTTTGAGTGATGGGGGTCAGTTGCGGGGGTTTCTAGGGGGAGGCAGCTACCACATACCATTCCTTGTACGTGTGGCGTGTGAGCGGGCAGTGCCATATTGTGCAAAAGTATGGAGCATTTTGATACTGATAGTTTTATAGCGGAGATCCAATGAGAACCTGCAATTTGGAATTACAGAAGCGACGAATACAACGATAAAATCGAGAAGACGAGAGCATGGGAAAATGTCTGTACAGTTTTCTACTCAAACTTTAAGGAATTTACTGGAAAAGGAAAAAAATAAATACTAAATCGGTGAGTTGCTTAAAGAAGTAGTGTCATTGCTAGTAGTTATTCCGGTGTAATTGCCTTCCTCATCACAGTGTCACTCTTCGCAATACTTGGTCCGACGTCTTCCAGTAGTTCTAGAAAAGAAAATTTTGTCATCCGGAAGTACTGGAAAAACGTATCCGGAAAATTACATAGCTGATGTTACAGATTGTGAAACTGGCATTGCAGCGCTGTTATGTGTTCTTCTCCAAAGACGCAGGAGAAGAAGGCGGTTACGGAAGTACTTTGTGCATCCAATTGTAGAAGTGCGGCCACAGTTTGGCCAGTTTCACAATTCTTCGTAAAAAATTTCCAAATTTTCTTGGTATAGGCTGTGCACGAAACCCGTCAGTATTGCGTTTTTCGTGATTCTTTCGTGATTCTTCTTTTAGTCACTAAATAATGTTTTTCTACTGTATCTTAATGCGATTCATTGAGATAGGCTTTAACATGGATGTAGAATTATTCATTCCAACACTTAAACAACAGTAAAGTAGATTAGTTAAATACGTTTTAAAATTATAATTTATACTGATAATTTCGCCAAGCTTCATGAGCAGTCTATTTGACTTTCAGATCTTACAGAACAAAAAAAAAAAAAATAATGCCAAGTAATTCTCTGCAAAGTTTCTTTACGAATTTAAATTTGTTTTTTTTTTTTAATATAAAATGAATGATATTTTAAACTACAAAAACATAGTTTGAAGTGTGACTTTCTTTCATAGATAAACGCATTGTAATCACGTTTAGTAGTTATACATGAAAAAATGAAGGTTTGCGTGTTCAGTCGCCCTGTGGTTCTGTGTTGGCTGAGGGGTGGACGATGAGTTGAAAGGGAAGGGGGCAAACTTTGATTGCTTCCGCGATCGCATTTGAAATCTGAATTGAATGATTACCAAGGTATTTTAGATAGTGGTATACTGGAACATTACTATTACATTATTTAAATACTGCCTGTAGAATTACTTGGCTGAATTTTGCCACATGCTTTTGAACAACTGCGTCATAGGATGCATTTTCCCGAATACACGGCGCATTTTACAAACCAATTTATTGGTGGAAGCAGCCGTTTTTGTGTACATACCCGACCTTGTATTACTGTCACATTTACAGTTGTGTGCATTTTCTTGAAACGGTGCTTTCTAGGCGCTTGTAACTCGTCAAACTTTACCTGTAAATATATTACCCTTATCTCCGTTCTCATATAAGGGTGGCAGCACTCTTTCGTCGAAATAAAGTAGACAACTGTAATTCCATTACAATACTGTAATTACAAAATGAAATCTTCCCTCAGTTTTCTTAATAAACACGATGTAACGAGTTTCTATACGTTGTCATCAGATAACAATGATTGTGTCAGAAATGCGCTAACTATTTGTTGAAAACTGATTTACTTTCGATTAACTAAGTGACGAAACGTGCCACCTGATGCCATGTTGCCATCGCACAGCTATCTCTCGACTTAAGGATCGTTCCTATATAACTGAGACCTGAGTAGGCGGGAAACGAACGCACACTTTGATCGACAGCTGGGCGTGTTATCCCCTGAGAATGCACCCTGAGGGGTGGAAACCAGGGGTAACACTGATCGGAGGGGAATATCTGTTAGTGTAGAAGAGAGACAGGGACAGAATATACAAAATCACGCCCGCATTTAGCTTTGATTTCTCACAAAGAATAACTTAATTAAAGGGTTTAATACAGATCTGTATTCGCAAAGGCCACATCTAGGTTTCTATAGTGAAATTATTTGTTTAATAGAAGAATTTATACTATAAATAAATGACACTGTATGACAATATTTCGCTGAATTTCCTTATTTTTTTGTTATAGCACTGATATTCCGGTAACAAAACTTAGACTCTAGTAATAGAGGTACGGCTTCCATGTTTGCTTCACAAAAAGTTTTACTGTTGTACGTATATATTATTATTCTTTGAGACATTAGAATAAACAATTCATCCTGAAAGGGTGGCAATAGGGACGCGCCTTAATGACGTACAAGCACTTATTAATGGCAGCGCTTCCTCTTCAGAAAAACATTGTCAATTGTGAAATCCACCAATTTGTCTCCAGGATTGACGACTTGCGAAGTCGATGTCGGCTTCACGTGTAGTCGGGCCGGACGACAGCTGTCGTCAGGTTCGACTACAACTGTCGCCACGTTCTACGACTTTTTGAAGCCCGACACAACCACAAAAGTCGCCCGTGTGTAAGGGGCCTAACGAAGCTCGCGCGTGTTCACTTTATACCAACACAAAATAACACAGTGTTCAGTCTACGTCTGTAATGATAATAGTAGAAAGATCATAGACATACCCGACTTTGAAAACAATACTGAGCATTCCATTTAAAATTAGTAGTAATTTTATTTAGACCGGAGTAATGAACAGGTCGTTGGCCCACACAACTATGAAAAGGTTGTCATGGCCTGTAGCTTTCTAGGAAAATAGAAACAGCCTCTATATTATGATTTCGACGAGCACATTAAGGAAGATTATTTAAATAAGTAATAGTAGGAGTAAAATACACCTGTTGCTAAGTTGTAGTAATTTTTAGTGATATGGAGAGTTGTAACAGGGCAGTTTGAAAGAAACTAGGCATAACTCCTGGGAAGACGGCATTTGTAAATCTATATGATGATGGTAAGAATATTTTACCACGTTTTAATCCCCCCCTCTTTTTATCATAATGGAGTATGTGCAGCAGTTAACTGATAACTCATATCATAAATTTAAAATAGCTCCTAGACTAATTCAACGCCACTTAAACGTTGTTAGCTGCGCAAGACAAAAATGGAACCAGGAGTCACTTTTTTTTTCAAATTCGGCTTCTACATCTTTGCTTTTCACACAAGAAAAATTAATTACTGTAAATACTACACGCACATAAATATTTCATTAAAACCTTAAACGACTAGTTAGATAATTTCAATTAATAACGTTCTTCTTATATATATTCACAACTGCATATTTCAAGTATCTTTTCCGCAAATAAATCTTGGAAAATCATTCTGTTGACAATTTTGTAAAACAGAACACTAAAGACAATGTTAAAGAAGTATGTTTGACATCTGCAACAGCTAGTTCTTCACGACAAAACACTATTGTTGCTTCCAACAAAGAACGCATTGAACTGATACATTACAATGAAATAGACATTACTAAAACATTACATGATTTAAAGGAATTTGTTGACGTTTACGAGAAAAAATGAACTCTAGATACAGCTATTCCTGGGGAAGAAATAGTGCCTTGCTGCGAAAGTTTAAACACTGTTGGATACGTTTCCCGCAGATTTATAACTGAGAGAGACTAATTTGGCACCTCATCAGATAACTCCATACAGTACTTGTATCGGGATGGTTTAGTAACTCCCACAGGAGAATTTATCAGTAACATTATTGCAGCTGAAGAATGCTGCATAAGCGTTTGGAAAGACAAAAATATTTTTTAGGAAAGTGACAGACGCAGTCATACATAACAACATTCGTGTCATATGAACAATGCAAGAAAACGATCGAAAGTTAATATAGTAGCGAATAAGTTGTGCCTATAAAACCTTACAGTTATTATTGTATATTGTGACAGATTTTTTCAAATACAATTTATTCTAAGCCCTACTTATTTGTTGTGCAATCGTTTGTTTAATGACATTATTTGGTGTTTACCAATGAAGGTTTTCACCTCAATTATAAACTGTTATTGTGGTTGTGCGTTCATAACAATAAGAAAATCAGAAGAAATTTATTTACGTATATTTATTTATGTCACAACCATTCCTAGATACAATAGTAACATAAACATATTAATATGGGAGTGTTAAAACTTGTGTGACGCTTTCAACAAATAATATTCAAACATGTTCTACGAACTACGATAAGTTTAAGATAAGAAATAGGTATTGTCTGTTTTTAAAATACAAAGTCTCTTTCAAAAACCTTGTATGAATAAATAAGATTATTAAAATAAGTTTTGTATATTGTTGCCAAACAGTGCCGTTTCTCTTGTGATGTCCTGAGTTTTATAGATCATTTTGTATTTCGACTTTTATTTTTTATTGTTTGTTATTTTAATAACAGAATCGCAGAAATTAAGCTAGACATATATGTATTAGTTGAAAACTGATTGTAAGGTAGGTAACAACTTTTCAATGTTGTAATCAACAGAAATAATACTTGAGCATATTTTGTGTGTCGTTGTAAAATATTTTTCAATTGTTGGAAATGCATATATTTTTATTACTTTCCACTTTATTGTAACAACGTGTACGATTGCAACCATCGGGTATAATAAATGTTTCATACTGCTGCAATACATTTTCCTTAACCATAATTAGAGACAATGTTATACTAAAATCATACCTATGTGCTTGACTAACACGGTGTCTGTTATCCGAGTCTGTTGTGCTAATACAAAATGTGGAAAACTATAATACTTTAAATCTTAGTGTACCAAACAATAATTTTTACAATTAACATACATTTTGCAGATGCAACTCATGCATGTTTATGTGTAACTGTAACAATGTGCCAAATATTTTTATAGTTATCTGGAAAGTTTCTGTATTGACATTTATTCTACTTTACAGTTATAATACGTACAGTATTAACTGTCATGTGTCTGAAATATGTAAGGTAACTCGTGGGAACATGCAGTACTTAAAAATTTTAAGGCCAAACTTAAAAAAAAGTGCACAAAAATTATAATTGGGTAATATTTTCGCTGGGCATTTGCGTCAGTACTGAACTATAAGTTTCTTGAAAAGTGTTTTAAAAATTATCAGCGGAACGTAAAAAAATCTCTGACTGGCATCTTCCCCCAGCTGGCATTATACTCTGTTACCTTAGTAGTTATACAATAAATTTTCACTTTGCCACACCTACACTTAGCGACATTGTTACGTAAAATTTATACATACTGTGCTTGAGTAGGACCTAATTTAGTAAGAGTTATCGGAATATACTTTGCAAACACAAACTTGACAGTTGCAAAAGAAAATGTGACGTGACTAAATTGACAGTGTGTTTATTCTGGTCGTCGATGCAGGCGCACGAGCAGCGACTGAAATATTTTCTGTGTTCTACCTGCCACCCAAATCATAACGTTCAATGCAATTCATAAAGAAGGCCATAGAAAAAAATTAGAATATCCTCTTCCTTTAGTCCGCTGATACACCCCATTTATCTCCAAAAACAAAAAAGTTTGTCGCTTACTGTAATTTTCGCTACATATTTCCATGATCGGCAGTAACACGTCATTAATCAATATTATTTTAACAGTAACAAAATTTAAGTTACAGAAATTAGCATGCATAATTATTAACAGTACAGTCCGTAAATATACTGTAAAAGTTTGAAGTCTTTTAGATGAGTGGTTTGCGATTAATGAAGAGTTTAGTTTCAAAAATTACTCGCGCACACAGGTTTGGCATGCTGGCTTGCCCGGAGTGAATGCCGCGTGACGTAGTGCGCAGAAGAGTTCCAAACCTGTCATCGTCTCACGCCCAGCCCCTGAACAGAGAGCTGAAAATCCCCGCTCCCGTCCCTTACCCCACTCAGCAACACGCATCGGGCGATAAATTACATATCTTATGGGTGGAAAATTTCCTGCTGTTGTCAGACCCCTAAAGTAGAGTTTATGTGAATAAAGCATCCAATACAAAATTACTGAATAACGGTCTACTAATTTTAAGAGACTTAAAATACCGAATGTGCATTGGAAAATTATTTGATGACTATTTTAATCAGTCTTACACAACCACCGAGTCTGTCGGTTTCATGAGCCACTATTGTCTAAGATCCTAAATATTTTATACGAAACAATTAATTTGACCTGCCAACTATTCAAAAACGAAATAGTTCTGAGGTTCGCAAGAGGTAGTATTTATTGACATTTAGAATGTTTATTTTTATTCAAAGTACTCTGATATAATTTTGTTTTTCTTCATTATAATCACCTAACTTTTTAAATAAAAAGTTATAAAAACAAAATAATACTGAATTCAAGATTTAATTTAAAAAACTTATTTTTCAACATGTTTCTCTTGATAAACTTTTTTATGTTTCTTTTATTAAAGTTTCAGTGGTATTTTATAGGAACATAGTTGACTATTGATGCTAATAATGGTACTGTACTTGCATTAATTAATCTATAGATAGTTTACCATTTTTATAACAGATAATTAACACATTCATAAGATACGGGGTTATAAGTTATAAGGACACTATTGCCTTATTATATTTTGTTGAAAATAGTTTTTAAGTATTGGGCCCAAGACACTACAGATGGGATTTTTTTTTTTTTAAATAATATTTAATCAAAAAACACGAACTTATTCCGCGGTGAACTTCACCAGTAGGAACATACATTCGTCCGCTTTCGTCTGAAAAGAAAGCTTCGCTGTTATTGTATTGGAGCTCATACATATAGAATGGAGACTCGTTGTTTACGACATTTTCTGATTAGATCTTCATACTAGATAGTTTAATACTACATATAAAATTATTCCCTACAGTAAGAATTAACGCTTTAGATGGTTGGCTGATAGTTGGTATTTGTCTAAAAATACGAGGTGTGTTCGTGATTTAATATTTTTTTATCTGAGAGCTAGATATTTTTTTGGCGGGCAGTGAAATAAAAGAAAGAGCAGTGTTACTATCGGCGGAATGATACGAACGACAAATTGCAGAGTAAAAAACCTTTTTATAACTTACTTAACGTGAATTACATTTGTATGCCAACGAAAATAACTCACTTCAAACTAAGTCACGATTCAGCACGGTTACTAGAAAAATGGTTTTCTCGTCCATTAATATGGGTATAAAAACGGCATTTTAAAACAGCCCTGTATTGGAAAATACCAGCCTACCTGACTCGTAAAAACATAAATATTGAAATATGTGTAAAACTTCAAACCACACTCCCCACAGATAAAAAAAAAAATTGTATTGTCACCGTTGTAAGTTCCATAAGCAATAGAATAATATTAAAACCTTGTATTATAGATGACAGGCTTGAGCGTAGAATTAATACGGTACTACAGCATACGCCTTTCATCGACACCCTTAGGGCTCCGTCGATTTTGTGCCTCTCACACACAAACACAGCCTGTCCAGGTGATCACCTCAAAATACGGTTGTTTATTGTATGGGGTTCAGCTTGAGGAGCAACGTTCAGGTGATTGTGAACAACGCTAGTATTCCAAATGATTAGCAGACAGCAGACACTTTGAGCAGCAACGTTCAAGTACACAATGATCAATACTATAGGTCATTCGGGATAAAGTGAGCACTAAAAATCTAACCTTTGAAATATATCACTAGCCGTTACTGCATATGATTCAACATTAACCATTGTTACCTTACTGCTTGTATGGTTGGCAGCGAAATTACGCAAATAGTTCCAGGTGTTTTCCTGTTTAAATACAACAATAAAGAAACCGAATCAACCAAAATCGATATAATTGTATTTTATATAATAAAGGAACATTTTTTTACTAAGCTGTATCGATTCATACTGACTGTACAGTGTATCTTACACGCTCAAGCATTAAGTGATGTGTCCAGAGAGGTTAGACATGTTACGTCGTTAGCCGGTACGCGCGGAAATATACAAATTGGCTGAAAAAAAGAACTTAAGCAGAGCTTATCTGAGTGGTCACTTTATCCCTAACCACCTATAGTATGTACTGTGTGAAAGGCAGATGGCAGAACAACCAGCTTCGAGCAGGGCAGAGACATTTACATACACTTAAAATTATATTTAGTTGGGTTTTCTGTGAGCAGCAGAGGGCAGTTATGAGACACCAGCCAGTTTCGAGCAGCTACAATTAGGCAGCTGTGAATAACGCAAGTGTTTTGCTATGCGACAAATGGCAGTAAAATCAAACTTTGAACGTCAGTATTCTGAGTGTTTTGCAGACATTAGTTCAAACCACCTGCAGCTAGCTTCCAGCAGCAACATTCGGGCACACATCGAACAACGCGAGTGTTGTATGTATGTAAGAGGGTGACTACCAAAGAGCATATAAACTTAAAGATGACTACAGTCCAGACTAGATGTAATCAGCTATACGAACAACGACATTAACACATACATAAACAACAGCTGTGAGCAGCAGACGGCAGTTTCAACCAGCTAGAACCAACTTCAAGCAGCAAAGTTTTGGCACATTGCAAACAATTCCTCTATTCTTTTTGAAAGGTTAACCATATTGTTTAGTATTTTTGGTTTAACCTGATTCGGGCATAGATGTTCGTACTGTGAACAGAGGTAGTGTCCAGATTGAAAGACAGTCGTCAGTTTAACCAGCAGCAATTAGCTTCGAGCAAATATTGTCAGAAACTGTAAACAAAACGTAAATTATAGCAAAGCAGCTTTACATTTAAATAATAAAACCTTAACCCAGTCAATCGAAGCCAAATTTTTGGAAACACCAGTAAATAATACTAATTTTTCTATGTTAAGACGTTTAGCTGAAATTTGCAGCTTCAATTAATTGCAATTGGTTTAGTTTTCTTATTTTCATTGTAACGTAAATTACGGTATCGTAATTTGGGGTTTTAGCAACTTCAATCTCTATACACTAATTTTCTTACAAAATGGGCCGAATTATCACTTATAGGTCCCATAATGTATTGTAGATAACACTTAAAAAAATCTATACTTATAAAAACATCTATGTTAGAATAAATTTAGTCTTAACTCTGATGTAGGGAAAGTCAAAATTTTAATTCTCAAAAGTCACACAAAAACTCTCTGATAGAGCGAATGTATTCAAGGGAATCAAATTATACAGCTACCTTTCCGCCCACATAAAACATATTAATAATTGTGATACATCTAAAATCAGGATTAAAAAATTTCTTTTGAGTAAATTGTTTTCTTATGTTGACGAGTTTTTGGACAAACTTACAAAAAAAACTATCCTTTTTACTGTATTTTATAACTAGTCCTTTAATTGTGTTTTCGTATACATTTCTTTGTACGTTCTCTTTGCCTATGTTATTGTATTCCTTTCCGTCTTAATGTTCATGTTTGTTGTATGTTTATGTTGTATGTTCATCTGTTTATAGTCTTGACTTTTGCCCATAACATGTATACGTTTGTATGGATGTAATTTAATGAGTACATTAAAAAAAGAAAGAGTTTTGTGTGAACAGCAAACGGTAGTTCAACAAGCTTGCCTCACCTTGATATAAATGACAGAGGCCTATTAATAATCCTTAAGTAATAATAATAAGAACTTATTACTTGCGATTGGATAACAGTCCAGTGACAAGCTCATCCCATCCTCTTACTTAATTCCCAAACCCTTCCTAAACTTTCCTCATCCTCCCTCTCAATTTACAACCTTGTATGTTCTGGCCAGCTTTGCCACCCCTCCTTTCATTCAGTAAGTTCGACCACAATTCCTTCAACATCACTAATAGTATAGTCAAATTAGGCAAAAATTTGACTGGAGAAAGAAATAATTATTATAAAGCTAATTTATTTTGGAATATGTTCCTTGGGTTCTCCTGTAGCTCTCCCAGAAAATCCCCCCCCCCAAAAAAAAACCTGCATGGGGAACACCCTTAAAATGTTTAATAAAAATGGTCGCCATGTTGAATTCTTTCTTAAAACTGTATAACTCAGCAATGTACAATGATAGAGAGGAGGTGTTCGCACTGAAATGCATGATTTGTGTAGTATAGTTGAATAAGACATGTATTTGAATAGGAAGATTAAGTTTGTGGTTAAACATTAATTAAATCAATAATAAATTCGAAAAAATACTATGAATATTTCGAAAAATTCGGCATTGCCACGATTACGCTTGAAATAAAACTGGCTGATTACGCATGTAAGTTAATACAAAACCTAAAATATGGCGTTACTACTGATAAATATATACAGTACTTCATTGGTACTATGTATTTGCACAGGGTTTTTACATGCTTAGCATAGATTTTGTACCTTTTTGAGTTAAGTCTATCTGATTTTGCTTGGATGTATGTTAACACAATTTTTTTTGTTACAGGTGTTGTGTTTGTAAGTGGTTGTTGTTAATCTGGATAAAATATGGAGGAGAAGTGCAATTTTCTGCGGAGAAGGTGGTATGGAGGACATCAACAGTGTCAATGTGACGAGAGGTTTACAGACTTTGAGAAATATCAGTAAGCAGAGAAGAGATGGGATTGGGCAAAATCTTGAGGGTATTAGTAATGTGCGAGTGCATGTACAGTGCAGAAAAACTTATGCTAGACATGGAAGGGTTCCAGTGTGCCTACCTGAAAGTACAAGACACCAAAACCCCTCCTCAGAAGTGACCTACAGCCTTTCGACTTTAAAACGTGCTGTCTTTACTGCGGGGAGATAGCTGATAAAGAAGCTTACAAGAAGCACCCAGATCGTCATCCAAAAATATGCCAAGTGGAATATATCCCAAAAATAGAAAGCATTCGGAGTACATGTGCAAAGAAATGTGACAAGTGGGGAGAAATAGTTCTAAATCGCATTAATAGTGAATGTGACCTGATTGCTGCCGATGCGCAATATCATAAAAACTGTGATGCACGATTTTCAATTGTTGGTTCAAGTATACCAGGCGAGCCATCTGAAAATGTGGTTGGAAGACCTGTTGACCAGCCAAAGTTAGAGGCTTCCAATAAATTATGCAACTTCCTGGATGACAGCGATGACTGCCAGTACCTGCTGTCTGAACTCATGGAAATACTATTAAAATTCAGTTCGGAGAGTGACAAGTTATGCAGTAAAAAGCATCTGTAGGAACTGTTATCAGGACACTAATTGCAATACAGTTGTCGTTTCTCCCAGCATGAAAGGCATCGGGACTGTTGTTTCTTTTAGACCCGTTGCTTCGAGAATTTTAACTGACAATTGGTACCGGTACACTAGCAGAAAAAACAATGATGTGGAAGAAAAGAAGAAGATTATAGATGCTGCTATCACCATCCTCGAAGAAGAGATAAGATCTTAAGTTTTATGATTGCTCGAAATATCCTACCTACGAAGAAATATCGAAAGGGGGAGAAAATCAAGTAGGTGAAATACTCACTCATTTGCTTTCTGGTTTAATAAAATCAGTAAAAGGTTCACCTTGCAAACAGAAGGTATTAAGTGTAGCGCATACTATAATTTCTTCAGTGCATTCACGTTCATTTGTATCACCTCTGTAGGTTGGGATTTGAGTGTTTCTTTACAGGCGTTTCCTATCAAGACATCTCATTAACCTTCTCCATAATTTAGGCTGTTCAGTTTCCTACAGCGAGATCTGTTAAGTACGAAACCTCCATAACAGTAAATTCTTCAAGTCAAATTCGGGAAAATGGCTTTGTACAATTTGTGTTCGACAA
Source organism: Medauroidea extradentata (assembly GCA_003012365.1). Taxonomy (NCBI): domain Eukaryota; kingdom Metazoa; phylum Arthropoda; class Insecta; order Phasmatodea; family Phasmatidae; genus Medauroidea; species Medauroidea extradentata. The sequence goes on from PNEQ01074109.1 coordinate 11,850, forward strand.
TGCAGACCACAACACTCGAACTGTGGATGGGTATTTGTGCAATTTGTGTTTGACAATGCAGACCACAACACTCGAACTGTGGATGGGTATGGAACTTTTCATGTGATGGGATGGGTTCAGTGTGTGACACCATCTTCAGCTGTTCAGGTGAGTTCTCCTGTTCCACGACCAAAGTTATGCCAATGGCAAATGTTGTTGGAAAGTTTGGTTTCATCCCAATAGTTACTTACGACCGACTCAAGAACCATGGAACGGATCGCCTGGTAGTGGAAGATGTTCTCGGCGTGAAATTATTCCCGATAAATGCGAAACTCGGGATCACATACCACTGGATTTGGATGGCTGGTCCCAAGTCAGCTGAAGAACCTCATATGGGATGGAGTGGTTTTATGGAGATCACCACAGTGAAAAGACCTTTCGAAAAGTCAGCAGTGATACTTTTGCCCTTCGTTAATCTTCAACCTTCTAACCCTACCTCAATTAACACCTGTCTTCGTTTTGCAGTTGCAGAATGCAAGAAACTGCAGCAAAGATGCATTGTGGCGTTCGATCAACCCCTTTTCGTCAAAGCCATGGATATAGTCTCTGCAGCGGACAAAAATGATGAGCTGTCCAAGGTAATTGTGAGGTTAGGCGGATTTAATCTTCTTATGAGTTACATGGGTGCAGTGGGAAAAGTAATGGGGGGCAGTGGTATAGAAGAAATGTGGGGTGAGGTATTTACCAAGAACACTGTTGCTCACATGGCTAACGGGTACGCTTATTCAAGATCATTACGAGATCATTCACTGTCTCAAGCTGCTATCGCTCATTTGATTTTAGAGTGTTGTTAAGAAAGATTTTGTTCAGTTCTGACATACAAATTCTCAGGGTAATTTACAACGAAGTATCACATTTGTCTTCCAGACAATTATCTATAGAAGCTAAGGTCGAACCTTTACTGAGTGCTATATTCAGCGCAGTACAAACACTAGAGGAAAGAAGCCGTACAGTAAAATTATGGCTGAAGTACTTCAAGCAAGTTTCTATACTGCATGACTTTGTGAAAGCAGAAAAAACAAGTGACTGGAACCTTCATATCTTCTCTGTCCAATGTATGTTACCACACCTCCATGCAGCTGGCCATATTCATTACGCTAAATCAGCCCACCTCTATCTCCAGAATATGTTGAAATTGAAAACTACTTTGCCTGACCAAGAGTATCAACGTTTCGTCATTCAGGGTTATTTTACAGTTCGCAGATCAGATAAGTTGTGGTGCGGCGTTTGGACAGACATGACCATAGAGCAGGTCTTAATGCGATCTATGAAGGTAAGCGGTGGCTTGACGCAAGGCCGAAATATGTCTGATAGCGTCGTAGCACGCTGGATTTACACCATGCCCGGAAGTCTCCATGTGACAGAAGCAGTGGAAACTTTCGCCGGAGTCACAGGTGAATCCTCCGACCAGCACATTTCTTTATCAAGATCGTGGCAGGCACGAGATACCAGAGATTTGAAGAAATGTGTAGTTTGGCTGAATCAACACTCGCCCTTTAACAAATTCGAAGAACTAGTTTCCCTGTCCTCAGGAATCGTTGCCGATGATAGAGTAAATTGTGAATCAGCCGAGGAGCTAGGCGAAAATGCTGTCAGAGGAATCGTGGGAATATCTTCTTCAAAGGTGACTTTGAAGAGGAAGACCCAAGTGTTCACACTGGCAGCTGTGGTAAAAGCCATAACAATTGATAAGATTCCTGTAGTTATCAACCCTAACCAACTGTTTCACCGCATCACGTGTGTTGTAAGGAGTGTAGACGACCTTGAAAAGTGTCTACAGTACGAATTGGCACCATTCCCATAGTCTTTGTTCGACGATATTGGTCTTCGTCTTGGAACAAAATCAAAGATTATTCAAGTAATCGATAAGATATGCAAGATTAGCAATCAATTGCCTGACAACCCAATCTATGTTCTCGATGGTGGAGATCTTTTACACAGAGTACATTAGCCCCACCCAGCAACATATAGTGAGGTGTGTAATGTCTACATTGATTACATCAACCTAAATTATAGAAGAAATGTCATCGTAGTATTCGATGGATATGAACCAAGTACTAAGGACGCAGTACATATGCGCCGAGCTGTAGGAAAATCAGCTGCAAAGGTTGATGTTACTCCATGCAACGCCGTGACAATTGCACAAGAGAAATTTTTGTCTAACGCTGACAATAAGCAAAGTTTTTTAAACCGAACTGAAGAGAGCTAAGTTCTCAGTTTACCAGGCCCTTAGCGATGCGGATGTATTGGTTGTTGAAACAGCAAAAACACAAGCAGAATCAGGACAATCAGTTGTTATAGTTGGCACGGACTCGGATCTACTTGTACTCACTGATGCTTTGACACAACCCGAATGTGCCGTCAGGCTTCAACAAGCTACAAAATGACAATGAGCTGCAGAAAATTGTGGATATATTCAACAACCCAAACGCATCTCAGGATTGTGTTGCTGCTGCAGGAGGGAAATTCGTCGTTCATTTATATGGAGGCGAACGTTCAGATAGGCTAGACAAAACCAGATACAAGAAATATGTCCAAACCGTCGGTAAAAAAAAAAACTCCAAACTATGTCTGGAATCTTGCGAGCCTTCCTCCTACTTCAGATTCTGCCCGCCAGCATAGTATGAGGGTATTTCATCAAGTCCAGACATGGAAAGGCAACATATTTTCAGATAAAGATCGGGGCTGGACCATCGAAGGAGGACACTACAAGCCTGTCACAACCATTTTACCTCCCGCACCACGCACCAGACAATCTGCTACATCTCATACGTTGTGGGTGCAAAGGAGACTGCTTCCGAAATTGTGAGTGCAAGCGAAGCGGACTGACATGCACCACTACGTGCAGCGGATGTGCGGGAGAATCCCTCTTCAATCGGAATATTCCGGATTCGAAGGATGAAGACGATTTCGAAGGCAACTGCAATACCGAGGATTATTTCGAAGTCAAACGTAGCAATGCCTCCACCACAGAAGATGGTGTAAAACGAAGACAAGTTTAAGTGGATAGTACCCTTAATTTATTGATTTTATATTCATATGAAACATTGTCAGACATATTTAAAACTCCTGTTAATGAAAGTAAAATTTTAAAAGGAATTCCAATAATTTAAATCTTTTCAAAGTACTTCTACATATTTTTTATTATAAAATGTAATTTTTAATGTTTTTATACAATAACTTGTAAAATAACATTATACAAGTTATTTATTTTAGACTTATAATTGCAATAGTGAGTTCTTCTACAAAAAAAAAAAAAGGTTTGGCGCTAACCACGCGCCTCTGTGACTTTCCATTTCTGAGTTGTGACTGTCCTTATAAAAAATTCAACATGGCGGCCAATTTTTCTAAGTTTAGGAGTGTTCCCCATGCAGGATTTTTTGGGATTTTTCTGGGTAAGTTCAGGAGGATCTAAAGAAAAAGAAAACAGCTTTCTAATCATTATTTCCATCTCCTAACCTAATTTGTCTATACTATAATGGTCGAACATTCCCTTCGTCTTCACCAAACTGACTCTTATAAGTAGAAACAAAATCAACATAATGTTTGTTGCAATAATTATGTACCGATGTTAAGAATATGAATTATGTAAAGCACAGTACACTTATTGCAGCATTTATTATTTTATAATAAGTATTTTAAAACGAAATTGTTTAGGTATTTACTATTTAGTGAATGTATTTTTGAGTTCGTTTAATTATGTTTGGGAGGGGGGTGGTTCGTGTAATTATGTATGTGGGGGCATGTTTGTGTGATAATATTGCAGTGTTTCCTCTAATATATATTTCTTGAGATTTCTGAACTAACTTCTATTTTTTTTTTTTGCATTCTAAACTCCTATCACAATGTCGCAACAAATCTAGATAATTTAAAATACAGTGTTGTGGTAATTGTCGTGATGAAAAAATATTTTTTTTCTAGGTGACCTACGCAGATGTAGTGCAATTTAAAGGTACATTATTGACAAATATTTACGTAAGTATCTGACTCAGAGTTTGTTTAGTAAAATCTATGCGACGTAGTCTGAAGTAGAGGTAAAGTTTTCGACACCGAAAAAGTTATTTTTTCCTCTTCCTTCAACCACAAGTGCCGTCACTCGAAAACCCGAAGTTTGGGTGTAAATAATTATTATTCAGGCAATCAAATAATTGCAACAGTATAAACTTCTTTCCTTCAGCTTCAACGATATATCATTTTGAAATTGAACTTCGCTCATAATAATGTAAGGAACTTGTTCGATACATATTATATCACATTTAAACGACAGGATCATTTCTGATGTTCTGAAAACCTCCCATACATGATACGTGCGAAATCGTAAAAGCGCGATTCACTGTGAAAAATTAGCTAACAGAGTTGGATCAAAACAATAACTAGATAGTTAGGTTTCGCGTTCGGAATGGGCACTATCGCAGCTTGGAAACAGTAATTGAAATTGTGTTCTATAAGTCTTTTCTTTCGGTTTCGTAATCGTGTGTTTTAATCACAATACTTTATCACTCTCCGTATATTCATGCAAATAAAAATTCAGTATCTCCTGAAGAAAACAATCCTTTCCGGTTGTAGGGCCTATGCACTTGCAATTGTATGCATTTGCGCTCACGTTGTATGTCGCATGATCGTTGCACTCGAACTATCACTAACCTACCATAACTCTTGGATGATTAGATTACTCTGTACACTGTTTCGACAATACAGTTGTTTCATTGCTGCAGTTGTGCTTATCGTCACGTCACTGCGATATTTTTTCTTAAGAATCCAGACCAACTCATAGTTCAAGATAATAAACTACTTTGTTTTATCACAAATGTCTTAAAGTAAACTGCCTCGCAGATTATCCTACAAATCTGAAAACAATTAAAGCAGCTTCGGGATAGCGGGAAGGGCAAATAAAATAAATCCAAAAATAAAATTTAGGCTATTATAAACTTACCATTATTTCCCTTCAATTTACGGAGAGCTTAAAGGAAAAAAAATCGTAGGAGCTCTTACTGCCAAATAATTTTATTTATAGCAAAGACAACGTAAAGTTTTTGGTGTCAATAATAGTTCAGTGGTAACAACAAAATGTTTTTGTGGTGAGCACGAACATTATTATACACGGTAAATACTAACAACATATTTTGTAGCGGCTACAAAATATTTTTTTCATTGAAATAACGTTCAAATTTTAATAACTGTTTGATACTTTTGTCTATACAAGAACCAAAAATTAAACAACAAACAAAATTAAAAGAATAATGTAGGCTAATTAATATGTCATTTTGCACCATCGTCCTGATTGTAAATAATATTATTAAACCACTAAAAGCATTTCATTCTGATTATATTGCTCGCCGGAATAA
>PNEQ01074109.1:17333-33616 GCA_003012365.1 Medauroidea extradentata
GGGGGGGGGGGGGAGGGTGGATTTCTTTGGTTGATCCCTTCCCCACCCCTCGCTTTCCGTTGCCTCTACAATACATGACTTTTTACGTTTTCCTTCAAGCTCTGGCAGATGCCTACTGTGAGCACAGTCAGAAGTCTGCTGTCGAGACAAGATGTCCGGCCCTTGGCTACCTTTCCTCCCCATAAGATAAGGTAAATGGACTACGTCTCGTCGACACCGAGGTCATTAGAGACGGTGGTGACACACAACAATGACAGGAGCTGGGAGAGGAGTCGGCCATGGCCTTTGTAAAGAAACCATCACAGTATTCGCCTGGAGCGACTTCGGGAAACCATGGAAAACCGAAATCAGGACAATCGGAGCCGAGGATCGAACCCGTGTTCTCCCGAATGCGAGTTCAACGTGTTACCGTTGCACCACCTCGCTCGGTCCCACCCCATAATCTATTTTTATTATTTACACGGTGAAGATGTAACTTTCAGTAAGACTCTCGCTGTAATATTCCTTTTGACTGTAAACAGTTTTAATTTTTCCCATGTTTGCTCTCTTCTCATGATGCATCGCGTCCCGAGAGTATTAAGTAAGGAGCGTAAAACAACGAGATCCTTATTTCGTCGAAGACGCCAGAAAAATAGGCTGCAACCTACCTAGTGCCAACGTCAGAACATGAAAATTAATGACGGAGAGAGGCGTTTCAGAATTCATAATTTTCGTTATTACATTAATTTCTATGTGATATTAAATGTTTGTACATAATGTGAGTTAGTATAGTTGCAAAATTTCATTTCGTTGTTATTTCACTAAAACATTATTTTTTCGTTGCATAAATTGCCAGTCGGAGGAGGGGAACTTTGGCTTTTTTCGGTTAAGGATTAGTTTTCGTTGATCAAGTTACGAGGGCCTGGTACTGAAATTGTATATTGGGACATAATTATTTTTAATGTGTTCTCGCATATTTTACGGTGTTTTACCTGTAATCTACAGGCAAAACACACGATGCAAAATACAGGCAAAACTCAAGCTAGAATGTCTAGTGCAAGGTAGATCTCATTATTGTAACCGGCACATGTCTGGGCATGCGAGTCCCCTCCTCCTACTACTTAGGCCACGAGCATATCCGTAGTAGCGCGACAATTGAACGACCCGGCTAAATACGTGCGGACTTAAGAACATTCGGTTTTCGGGCTTGAGTAACAGCAAATACACTAGGAAACAAAACTGCACACCAGACGTTATTTTCTGTCGACGACAGCCAGCAACGTACACACGACAATGTGTGCCAGAGAGTGTGTTTACATTCTTTTAGAGGATAGTTTATATTCTTTAACTGAAAACATATTTGTTGTAAAAATATTTTATAACATCGATTTTAAATTACGTGATATAAGAGTGACAATATTTTCGGAGAGATAATTTCTGTGTTCAGAGTAACAATAGACGGTTGTATAATAAACTATTTAGTATCTGAAAATAACATATTTTATACAAAATCTTTCAGAAACTCAAAATTTAAAGTACATTTAATTTCTTTATTTCATGTGCAAAAATAACGTGGTAGTACATCCTCAGACCCTTCCCTCTATCGGAACCTCACAAATTGTGATTTACACAATTTATAAGAAATTGAAACAGTATTTTAGCAGGATTACTTTGTTAAAAAGTGCGTATAGTTTGTAGTGACAACCAATATTAACTATTTACAATTTACATTCGAATAATATGTTATCGCAGCCTGTATTTTTTCAGGATAATTGACATACTTCGTCTTATAGCCATCTAATTGAAAAACGAACGTGGTTTTTTATATAAAGTTTTCATATGTAATGGTCTCAAGAATTTACAAATGCTCAAAATTAATTAGTGGTAGCGTGTAAGATTATGGCAACATTTAAATAATGCAAAGATAGGTAGAATTATCAAACAAAAATATATTTGTATCAGTTAAAAAGGTTTCTAGGTTTTCTATAGCTCTGAGAACTCCTTCAAGAAAGTGCAACTGTATTCAAATATTTACGGAAGCCACTGGAAGAATAAATACACATTAGTTGAAAATCTGCTACAGTTATCTGTAGACACAAAGCCACGAAACGTTGCTATAGTTTACATGATTTCTACATTTGGTTTTTAAGAAAAGAATACGCTGAAATTTGCTAGACGTTGCACAACTGTAGGCATACACCTGAACAGATTCGCACAAAAATGACAATGTGTTCAAAACAAACACTCTTGTCATAAAAATTCAAAACTAGATAAGGCTTGTATAATTTGAATGTAAATGAATAAAATGCACAAATCAAGTGTTGCCTATAATCATTTTAGTTACTTTATTTTCTATACCGAAACTTCAGAGAAGTCTTCAAATCTGCATTACGCTTTTATCTACATCAGCGCGCCATGAAACTACAGGACGACAGCTGAAGTCACGGCCATGCGAATCGCCGACAGAAGGGCTGCATGCTTTTTGAGCGCATTGCTCAGAGAAACTGTTAGGCCAGTGGTGAGTGAATCAGATTCAGCGTAAGTGCCCTGGCGTTTCGAGGCAAAAATAAGTTGCTAAGTCAAATATTATAATGGTAAAACATATTTATTGTAAAAAACAATTGTTTTCACATCTAACACAGACATTTCTGTACATCTTAGTGGTCAACAAACGGCATTTGGAAATATATTTTAGTACTCTTATTGTACTGGTACAGTATTAACCTTGGGTGGCAAACTACGCCAAATTAGGTACACACACACTATCGTGAACATACTATCTTCCAACTGAATATTTCGTGGCAATGTGTATATGTACTTTTAATGAACACAAACGACATTATTTTACCCTACAGATGTAACAAGCACTGATTTAATAAATGTTTAGTTGAACACGAATGACGGATATAGTGGAAGCTACCATTATGTTGCAGCTGCACCAAATCGTATGTCTTAAGTCCGCGAAGTCCTTTTTAAACTTCCTAAAGTAGTTCCAGGCTATGTTAGAAATATCTTTTCCATAGGTGAATGGACACATAAAATAAATACGTTTTTAAGATACGTGCTTTAGTTTAGGATCCCAATTCTGCAGCTGCCCTTTGAAGTGAATATAATAGACACAGTAACAAATATGTCTTAACTTTCTACGTCACTGCGGTTAGTACGTGCGTCGACATTCTGTCGGCCTCGTTGCATTATTTTTTGTATCTTTACATATAAAAAACGCATAGGTCTACCCGCCAGGGACACGGAGCTGGTGCGCGTTCATTGCTGCGGACAAACTTTCCCTACAACTTCGAATGTTTTTCACCCACCAGTGCCTCGTAAACAACTAAGCCCGCTGTAGCAGATGTTTGTGAAACAGCTGATAGCACTGCCAGACCTGCGCTCGCTTCTCTTCTACTCTTGCTACTATTACCCCGCTCTCCCGCATACAGACTTACACAGACCCCGGTTACAATACTTTCAATTTTTCGGTGCAAGTTCCCACAACTTGTACGGAACGAATAGTTCTCTTACCTTCTATTCTGGTCACGCGACCAACTGTGTATTGACCATACAGATTGTAGTAATTGTGTTGACACATTTTAAAATTCACTGTGAACACAGAAGATAAGATATTGCACATTACAGGTCTTCAGAAAATACTGTAGAAAATCTGTTATTGCCGGAATTTTAGTACTTTAGAAAAACTATTACTGTCTGAATTTTGTCATTTGTTTTAAAATCAAATACGTAAATTCTTCGCTAGCATAATGGCTACTTGATATTGAAAAATGCTATCAATTGATCTCCAGTTTCTATGTGTCAATTTTTTTTTCAAACAATAACTTATTATTCTTGTGTGTGTATGCGTATGTGTGTACGCTAGTACACGTACACAAGAAAAGGGTCTAAAAAACACTGACAAACTCCGGCAGATTATTCGTTATGAGAACGTAAGAAGAAACCATGCAGAACACCAGCACCTAAATGGAAGCAACAATAAGCCCTTAAAATTGAAATTTGAAAGAGTACTTTCAGAAAAAATGGGAAACCTAACCATGGGAAATAAAAATACAAAATCCAGAACACAATTTTATGTTATCGAGATCTGTGATCCCACAGCATATGCTGCTCTTTCATATCTCCCGTAATTTTAAAAATAACAGGGGTGGCCATCCTTGTATTGTATACCACTTTCGTTGTCTCTGAAAAGTCAAACGTTTCAAGGGGTTTTATTGAGTCTTGAGACGTATGTAATAAAAAATGTCCTCTTGTCTGAACGTGCTCAGACGAACCGTTTTCGAGAATTCTGGAAACAAATGTTTACTCGCCTTATATGTAGGCAACCCACGACACTTGGAACGTGTACCTATGGTGAAAGACGTACGATATTTTCATTTTAAAGTCGTAATACACGGTTATGTACTAATGAACTCTACGCTTTTCACGTTTCAGTTACAGTGGGCGCTATCGATTTCATAATGTGAAGTGGTTAACGGGGTATTGTTTTATTTCGTATTATGAACACACGCTATTGCACTGATCAATTGCAAAACATCAGAATTTGACTGAAAAACACCGACAAAATCCACTTACATACTCTGTACGGAAAATTACAACCCTTCATACATGCCATTTGCGAGGAATCTGTTAGCATAATGGCTGGCATTAGACTACGATACTGAACCTAGCATGCAAGAGAGAGAGAGAGAGAGAGATTTTGGTAAGCGCTTAACATCGAGATCTTTAGCGCTGGTGAAGGGTGACACGACGCCGGAATGAAGGGGCGGGGAAACGATAGATCCCCGCGAGAAAACCCGCCGACCAGCGGCATCATCCGGCACGATTCCCACATGCGAAAATCCGGGGACCGACCCCGCCGGGAATCGAACTCGAACCGCCTTGGTGGGAGCTAGCATGCAAGAAAAACACGTCATTCGTAATGTGTACAACCGCAAAACAAAAGTGGCTCGTGCACAAATGAATTGATAAATCATGGTTAGAGTGATACTAGGATAGGTTGTATTTGTAATCTACAAACAAATAGGTACAATTTCGCGAAAATTATTTGAAGACCACGACAGCCAAATGTACTATTGACTTGTGTGCAGTCAGATGCAAACCTAAACGTACAAGTTAGTATGACTGGGAATACACCTCAACACACTATCATGTGAACACGTAAGATGGACTCGCGTTCGGGGGAGCGCGGGTTCGGTTCCCGGGTTTAACCAGCTTCCCGTGACCTCTGCAGCAAATGTTGAGATGAATCCTAAACAAAGGTCATGGCTGATGCCTTCTCATTTGTGACGCTTATGTAAATGTGTACATACTTAGCCGTCTCTGATGAACGCGCTGATGAGACGTTAAGCAGAACACATTTTTTTTTTTTTTGTTTTTGTTTTAGTCGCCCGCCACGTAAGTTAATGTTAATTCTACTGCAGGTTGGAAAGATCGATGTTAAAAGTTTGGCACAGGGAATAATTGAGCGCTAGTATCGCTAATGTGTTCAAACTGACCAATCACAGAGTTATCCTGAACTTTACATAAAGTAGGTATTCCAAAACGCGAAATTGCTTAATTTTTACTTTAAAATTAAGTCAAATGACTTCTTTCATTTCCAAGCCTTTTTAAAATTAATTTTACAACAGTTTAGTATTTTTCTGGTCCACACGCGATTGTAGCGAAACTAGCAGCAGAAATTTTCCCTGTGCCAAACTCTCCAATAAGAAAACACATTTTATTTCTAATCTGTAGTAGAATTAACCTTAGATAGGTTACATCTTTCTTTGTGTTTTTCTGTCGTACTCAGTGTGTCATCTTCTCAGAGACTGTTTACACTATCTTTGTTAGTTTTGATGGTGCACGTTATTTCGTTGATTGTCAAGGCAGTTACTTTGTTAACATAAGTCTTTATGAGAAGTGTAATTTATTTCAGACTACAGCTAATCTTAGCTCGTACAGTTTTGTTGTATTTTTGTGAATTTTGTCTACAACGACAGTAACTCTGCTATGGCGTATCTTCATCATGATGATTTCTTGAGTAGGTTACATCGAATTGCCTACAACGTTTAATAGATGATGTTAGTCCTTAAAACAGTTGTTTAAATTGTTGAACATTAACTTTCAACACACAGTTCACAGCGTCGCTGCAAAGATGCAAAGACGGTAGGATCTCGCCATCCCCCCCCCCCCGAAAAAAAAACACTGGTCATCCGCCGTATCAGTGATTCTTGCTAGCAAGTCAAGTGGAACATCCTCCAGGAGCTGTGGTAGCATGTACTAAAGGAATCGACGGTAAACAGCAATATTAAGTCATGTAAGAAGATGGAATGGTCCAATTAACACGATACCTGCTCACATGTTCACAGTAAACTGTTGCTTATGGCATTGTATGCGGGTACTGTGTGAGTTCTCTTCTGCCCACACTTGACTACTCCTCGTATTAAAAATACCATCACATGTAAAGCACGCTTCGTCCATCCACAATATGCAGCTACAGGTAGCCTGCATTTTGCACTGTTGCAGGTACCACCGAGCAAATCGTAGCCGATGAGGTTAATCGTCCCTACTTGCCGAATGAACCGTATGTAGGGGATACGGACGCAGTTGATGCTTGCGAAGAACACATCTCACAGTACTTTGACTGGCATTCATTACATTGGCACTGACTCGAGAGTTGGTATATGGTGTATCTCTGATTACAGCAAGGATCTCGACGTCCGCACCCTGAAACGTGCTTCCGTTTCACGACTGTTCCCGAATCCCTTAAGTACTGGCCAGTAGGAGGATGCGAGAGCTATATCTTGCCTACTACATAAAGACAAATACATTAAAATTCCCACGAGCTCTCGACATGGGACTTGTACTGTTTCTTCATTTCCTTCTATGTTGACTTCTGTATGAAACCTGTTTGAGAGATACCAGTTTCATTTTTTTATTCCTCTCTATTTTCAGACCTAAAAATACTGCTGGTTCTCCTCAGGGGCGTCATTTGGGGCCACGGGGAAGGGGGGGGGACAAATGCCCCCCTCCTTGGATTTAGAATTTCATATCTATAAAGTTATTTTTTGCATTTTTTAATTTAAATAATGCTAACTTAAGCACACAAAACTGAAGTTTAATATTAATGCATCTAATTTATACATGCTTAATTAATAAAAAAGATGCAACAAAGTCACTGTCACCGGAAAACAAAATCTTGCCCCCCCCCCCATAGAAAAATCTGAAATGACGCCGCTGGTTCTTCTAGGTTCTTGGCCTTGAATTCTTCCTCCAAAGCATTCACAACGCCATTTCCATTCCGGACGATGATACAGTCATCCACGAATATCAGCACCCATACATCTGTTCCCATGTACAAACAGAAGTCATGATTAGAGCGTTTCAAACCTACAGATGTGAAGAGATGGTGAATCTCCTCATTCCGACGAGGGATTTTACACAATCTGTACAAAGCCCTGTTTAGCTTTATAACACCTCACCTTTATCAATAGTTGTACACTCAGGTGGTTTGATGTACACTGTTTTCTCCAACTCACCGCTTCGGAATGCTGTAAGAATGTCTAAATGTTTCATGTCAAGATTTTATTGAACTGCTTTCGACGGAATTATTCTAATTGTCGACATCCTTGCTACTGGTGCATAATTTTCACCGAAGTTACTTTCCTGGTAACCTTTTGCAACAAGTCTAGCACGCTTGGCACCATTCTATTTAATCTTAAACACCCGCTGAGTTTCAATGGTCCTTTCACCTACATGTAATTCACATTGAGTTAACACATTCAAGTTTTCCAACGCATCCAACACCTTTTGAATAACTCTACAACAACCTTCATCTTTCATGGCTTCTTTGAAATCTACCGGTGTTTTTGTACTCAAACAATATGCTGTGTTTTATCAGAAATGTACAGCTCATAGTCTTTAAATTTACAGGTAACTTAACTTGCCTTCTAGTTTCATGTTTTTATCATGTTGTTGACTTCATTTCTTCTTGACAATTTGCAGTTTCTGGTACACAAATTTCTTTTGGTTCTTTTCCTTTTTTATCTTCAAAGCCGTTTAGTTCACAAGCTGGAGGGACTTCAGTGGCGTCTCGTCAGGGTAAGCAAGGCAAGCAGTGCTTGCCCAGGCAGCTTCCTGATAATGATATGGCTATAATAAATATTTACTTGTAACCTTGTCTCTACTATATGAAGCTAACCATGAATCGTGCAGATAGGTGTATCGTTTACGAATTCCGCTCGGGTTACAACACTGTCAATCGGGAGATAAGAACTCGTAAACAACAAAAGCAAGCTGTTTAAAAGCGCTTCCAATAACGCTTCCAGAGGATAGAGTTGCCGCGATAGTATTCGTGAGGAATGAAGGGGTTGGAGGGGTGGCCGGGCGGAAGAAACACGGGAGGGGATTGGCTACGGGACGCTGTGTTAGAAGCTACGATTGCAGTGCTTTTTCACCGAAGTGATCCGAATATAGCCGTACCTAGCAGAACTGCCACTTTAGTGATTTTGTTACCAGTAACTGTGATTTCAGATAATGTATTACCGGTCAAGTTTTGTAACTTACACGTGGATAAACAGGAAGGCGAAGACTGTTTAAACGGGTACTAGTAAATTGGAAATTTTCTTTTCTACTGATAAGATAGATCTCTTGTGATATTCCAATGCCATTAGTGGTTTCCTGTAAACTTCAGTTGGCAACACTGGTCACCGACAGTTGGTTTTACAAGTTACGAATCAAATATGTTAGCAAAGTTCCCGCGCTGCACGGTAATACTGCCAAGTAAATATTATCGTATTTTATTTAATTTGGTTATTGTGGGTTGAAATTTACCATTATTAGCTGCGCTATCTAAACTAGGAATTAAAGATGGTCTTGTGAGACGAAAATCCAAGATACATAAAAGAATGAAACGGAAACGTGGATATAAGTGTTGTGTGTGTTGATTACATGCTAAACCTCTTTCCAGCAGTGTTTTTACTATTCTACAAAGCTGGTACCTCATCAGAGAAGGTAGGCAAACACCTGAAATTTACATAAGTCAACATGTTTGTAATCTTATTTAAAATTTATCTTCATTCGAAATTTTTGTAAATGTAGCAGAATTAATTTCGACAATGGTGTTTTGTGCTCAGTTATCAAAACCAGATCTGAACTATCCTTGTGAGATCGATTGTTGACTGTAATTTTTTAGTAGGCTACTTTTACAATAAAACATTTTGGAAACTCATACAAAAAGCCTTAGTAACACTAAAACTAACTTTGAAAATTATTCAATTTTGCAAAGTTAGTAATATTACTAAGGCTTTACTGGCAACTGGGCTTCCAAAACTTTTCTTTGTAAAAAATATAAAAATCGTTGTCATTGGCCTCGAACATCGGCCATATCACCAGCCGCGATTTCCCAACGCGCAGGGGCGCCATTTCTGTTTTTTCTTGGGGGGGGGGGGAGGCATGATTTTTTTGACAGTGACCTTGTTGCATCTTGTTTATTAATTAAGCATGTATAAATTAGAAACTTTATTAACAAAACTTTGGTTTTATGTGTTCACGTTAGTATTATGTAAATAACTAATTATAAAATAAAATTTATACACATATACTTCTAAATCCAGGGGAGATTTTCCCCTTCCCCTAAATCACGCCCCCGCTAATGCGGCTTTCTGTAGATAGTAATGTGAAAACATGACGCACTCTCCGGCTGGCTCCTTGGTTTTATCTTAAGGTATTAGGTATCCCGACATCCCGTCATATTGCCTTCACGCATTCTGATAGAGAATCTTTGACGCGATACCGCTTAACAGCTACCATACAAGCCGTTACGATTTCCGTTACGTCAGTTGTTAAACTGGCTGCCATGCTTGTTGTCAAGGAATATGCTATAGTCGATTTTATTATCTCTCTCCGTTAAAAATACTCCTAGTTTTAAGCTGCCCCTCCTCTTTCCCTTTTTAAGCGCTAAAATCCTTGTAGTCGCAAATATGATTAGTAGCTTGCCTTTAAAATTACGTCACGCATCGCCACTGACTGCAGTATTAAACCTGAAATCATTCTCATTAAAGGTTACATCCCGAGCGACTGTTATTTTTTCCGTCTTGGGACGCCAGATTTTATACCCGAAACTACAGACTATGTTTTACAACCAAAAATTCTCAGCTTAGACAAGTATAGTTTCCCATAGTACATTTCTGCTGGTACTCTGCCAGACAGGGCTTGTGTGGGACATCTATTCAACTGGTACCCTGCAGTAAATGGACTGTTTCTCCCCATAAATACTTAAACAGTCCTGGTTCAACAAAAAGTGTGCATACCCTGTCTGTGAGTGTTCGTATCATGCGTTCACTTACTTCACTTGTATAACAGTGTACATGTCAGGTCTCTTTCTCCCGCTTTTCTTCTTCTTTTTTCAGATTATTGACGACTTCATCCAGTTGCAATATAGGAAGAGATGAACGAAGATTATTTATTCATATTATATTCTTGTACATAAATGTATAACTTTGTTATGTATAATCTTATATCATGTTTTTTATGTTATAACTAGATATTATGTTAACTCTATGACATGTCCAATATCTTGTACAACATGTGCAGAAAAGATCATAAGGATACAATAAAACAAACAAACAAACATTTCATGGATGGACTGTTACTTTTGGTGTATTGTATTTTTATACCATTTTTCTGACAAAATTGTTTTAAAAATATTTGAAGAGTAACATTGTCAAATTTTATACGACCAATTCATTTAGCACCTAACCTAGTTTCTAGCCTTTAAAGTGGCCGGGATCATGTGTTGTGGTCGTGACGGTGAATTTAAGGCTGTGAGACTGAAATAAAAGTTTCTGGGCGCCAGCTAACCAGTTCGCTCGGGCTAGCATGAGACTCTTGAAGAGGTGAAACGGGTGTAGGATCGAGGCGAGCCCCGTCTTGTGATGGTCTGTCGTGAATGGGGAGGGTTATTAAAGACAGTGTCGTCTGCAAGGTGCGGTAAATACCACATAGTGATTCAAATAACCTGAATTCCACAAAAATCACATGCGCATCTCATAGCGCGAGTAAAGGTAAATTGAAATATTTGAATAAATATTCAAAAAAGGTACATAAGGTGATATCATGGTAGCGGATTAAGGTCGCCAGCCTTAAGTTCCCCCATGACGCGGAGTAAGATGAAATTACACTACAATCACACACGAATTCGTGGCTAAAGGAGAGCATTTTAATCGCGCGATACTGTGCAGATGAAATGATCTTTTCCTCAACGAGCGCCGTCGCGGACTCTAAATCGGCCCATTAGCTTAAAACTATAGTAAGGTTAGTAGGATCGAGTCATCCGCGCATCTATTTACCGATTGATCAGGAAGAAAAATTGTAGTAAAGTAACCTCTCAAATTTCGTAGGATTAAATTTTGGCCGTTTTGGAATACCTATAGTTAAAAAATTTCGTATTTTAAGTAATTTGTTGCCACAATTGTTTTGCACTGTAAATATGTCGTGTTCCAGTTGTTGGACCATTAACAATATGCACTCGTTGCGGGCAATCACGTGACTATTGCATGTTTTCAGTTTTCGGAGCGTACCGATTGCGCTCTCTTTGCGCCCTCGGAGCATGGAGGTATTAGTCTATGCAGTGGAAGCATTTGAACAAATTTGAAACCAGCCAACAGACGACGATTAAAGACAAGGATAGAGCTAGTAATGGCAAAAACATGTAAATATAGCACTGAGCTGAATGAAAATGTTTTAGTTTTTTGTTAACTACACATTATGGTGAAAGTTTGTGCAGCTCTTGGCCTTACAAACAGATTCGATCGTTGCAGAGGATTATCTTTGTACAGGTAAGGGCCGGTTTCACCAACCAAGTTTAAGCGATTTAATCTAGATTAATCGGCACTTAATCTCGATTATACATGTTTTGGGTTTCACCAAGCCGTTAAACTCGAGTTTCTCGTCTTAAGTGAGATTAAATTTAACTGCTCGATTTTGGACGGGTAACGTCACTAATCTCGGTTAAGTTCATAATAAAATGGCGCGAGCACTGTATAATTTGGTACTTGAAGACAATACAAACGACGAAGACTTTATTCCTGCGTATCTGCCTCGTAGGATTAGAGAAATAAATCATTATTGTAGTGAGAATGAGGATACAGACTTCCAAATACATTTCCGCTTGTCAAAACAATCGTTCCATTCACTTTTATTGATACATACACCGACAGTACAGAAATCACAGTGGCCTAGAGGTAAGATTTGTAGGTTCTATGAAGAAGAAGAGTGGTTCGATGCTTACCACTTCCAAATTTTTTTAATTTTCAAAATAATTGCATGTATGCATCTTTTATTTAAAAGTTATTTGATAAATAAGTTCAGTGTTATTTATGAAGTAAAGTGATCATTAATTTTTTTTCTCCATATTGAAAGTACAACTACAAGGTTATTCCTTGTAATTTTACAAACATATTCTTTGTATTTTATTACAAGGGCAACTATTGTAGATATACAAATAATTTCTTTGACAACTGGGTTTCCAAAGATTTTCTTTGTAAAAGTACAAAACTTTTTTTACGGTGTATGAGGTTCTGTTAAACGTTTGGTACTTTTAGGTTAGCAAAAAGTATACAGACGAGAAAATAACTAAACAATTGTGTGTAGATAAACATTTGCATTTACAGCAATAAAATAATGTAAATTATATTTGCTGAATTATCTTCCCCTAGTCTTTCTTTCTTGCTTCGCTCCAAAGTTACCTAGGGGTATCCAGACCCCTAGCTGTACTCCCCCCCCCCCTAGATAGTATGGTGCAATCATCCCTCCTTCCCCTCAAAAACGTTGTAACAAAGTTTCCAAATGAAATCATCCACAAAAACACATTCGGCAATTTCCGACAAGTGTTCGGGTATTTCCGACACAATTAAGGCAACTCAGCTCACACAACCCATCGTTCAGCCAAGTTTAACTAATCTCTGGTAACTTAAACTCGCCGTGTTGTTGGTGGAACGCACCTCTAACTTAAACTTAGGTTTAGCTCTTCATCAAGTTTTGTTAATCTCGCTTTGAGGCAAAGTTAAACTTCATTGGTGAAACTGGCCCCAAGAAAGTTTTATTAAAATTCATCAAATTTATAAAGTAAATACACTAAGCGAGAGGTGATTCAGTATTTTTTATCATTCTGAAACAATTGTAAACTGTTGTGTACGATTCAAATAGAAAATTTGGTGAATTTGTGTAAAAAAAATTACATAATTACATTGCTTTCTTCTATTGTTTTGCCACCCAAAACATGATGACCACAGTTTATGAAGGTAGAGGTCCTGACACTGAGGAATAAAATTGTGACTCCCTTCTTGTCGCCGAGCGCTAGTAGTAATTTGGTGTAAGATTTGTCTTGTTTTTGTATTTGGCATAGCTTAAAATGTGAAGTTGTTACCGGAATTGTATTTGAATAAGTGATTGTGTGTGGGAATAATGTTATTTGTAATGTCTTGTGTGTATTGTATATCGACATGCTCTATACCTGTTGCTCTGTTGAGCTATAAATGGGTTTTTTGAGTGTATTCAAAAATAAATAAATAAATTGCTAGTATTATATTGAAGTGAAAAAATGGGGCGTAATTTTGTATTGCAACACATTTTTTTACAACACTAAAATTTAATTTTTCAATCTTTTACATGTAGATTCACATTGCAACGATTCTAAAATTTTGTAGGGCACGAAATATAGTTTTTGTTCGAATATGTTCACTAAAACAATAATACACAGTATATTTCTTCAGACTACTTTTATAAACAGTTACAAACATGCCAATGCATTTATGGACATTGAACATGTATATACTATATCAGCTTACCTTATTAACATTATTTTATGTAAATAATTACAAAAATGTTAAAACGGGAGATGTAAACAAGACAATTCTTCCACCAAATTACTACTACCGCTCGGCGACACGAAGGGGTCACTTTCTCTTTCTGGAGAACATAGGCAGTGTCAAGACCTCTTCCTCTTAGACCGTGATGGCGACTCATGAAAAATTAATGTGTTGCTATTTTTGTGTAAAGATCAGTGCAGTATGTAAGTTTTGTGTCAAAATCATTGCGCAGCCATGGTTTTAACCAAATGCTGTACAAAAAGGGCCACATGTCCTGAGAATACAAATAGCTACTGTACAGCTTTCCAAAATTATAACTTTAAATATAGGAACAAGCGTATTAACTTTTCGCCTACCCTTTTAAGCCCTCCAACACATTTCCATCATCATGGATGGCCTGTATTTTCCTTTATCCTCTCCCTCCTGTCGTTGCCTTCTACACTGACCATTACCCCCATCTTGCAGCCCTTCTCTGAATCTTCTCCAGTTACAGCAAATCCCCTCCCTTATAATAATCCCATTCTGCTGGTATGTCTTACAGCACTAAGTATGCCACTGAAGTGTATGAATTCTTCCTCACCACTGACACATGTCATGATTCTTCACAGCATTCCCAGAGCCCTCCTTACTTAGAAACAACCCTGTATCTTTCCCTTCCATCCAAGGTCTTTTCATAACAGAACCATAAGTAGGCCTACTTGTATTCTGCCCCAAGGGCTTTTTGTAATCCACTAATAAGTAGGCCTACTTGTATTTTGTCCCCTTTCCTACCTCTTGCCCCAAGGACTTATTGTAACACAACCATAAGTAGGCCTACTAGTATTCTGCCCCCTTTCCTACACCCTGCCCCAAGGGCTTTAGGAAACCCACCCACAAGTAGGCCTACTTGTATTCTGTCCCCTTTCCTATCTTCTGTCCCAATGACTTTTTGTAACACAACCATAAGTAGACCTACTTGTATTCTATCCCCTTTCCTATCTCCTGCCCCAAGGGCTTTTTGTAACACAACCAGAAGTAGGTCTACTTGTATTCTGCCCCCTTTCTTATTTTCTGCCCCAAGTGCTTTTTGCAACCCACCCTTAAATAGGCCAACTTATATTCCGTTCCCTTATCTCCTGCTCCTGTACCTAACTATACCACAGTACACCTTCTACTCAGTGTTGATATTATGAACTCAGTAATTATACAATGCTATTTATGCATGTTTGCTAGGTATATATAGCCTAAATGCATTTATAGCTATGTTGTGCTAGGTACTGTATAAGTATACACAATTTAGTAGATAAAAGTATATCTACACAAACTGAGGCAGGCAAACTACTGACGCCTCTGGGTCGTGTCAGGTGGGATGTCACAGTATAAAGTTGCCCGGCTTTTACCTGTTGGTGTGGGTGAGTGGGTCGGCGACCATGGGCCTTCCTGTCCTGACTCCGACGGCGTGTGTAGAGAGTAGCGTCGTCCCTCGAAGCTGCTGCAGCGTCCTCGGCATGTGCTGTTGAGAGACATCCACTACCACTACTGAAATGAATGTTGGAGATACAGATGACTCTTAAGGTACGGTTTATTGTGGTCACTCGTCCTAGAGCTGACCACCATGTACCACGCTACTGTTCTCGCCCGTAGCACTCGTAAGCGGTGAAAGTGGCGCGAAGACAACAATGGAAAAATACGTGAAATCCTTAAACGGGTGCTGAAAGAGCTCTCCCCGACCGCGTGTCAATCCCTGAGGCCATGCAGAAAAAGAAAAGTTTCCAGTACATTACTGATAAGCTATTGAAAACTAAAATGACTTGATCCTAATAGAGCGGGCCTCAGGGAGACGGGAACGTCCTCCACGCGCGACTTAACGCTCCGGTGATCAGGCGAAGACTACTGACATGGCGTCTGGAGGGAGGACACAGTAGCCCGCGTTCCCGCCAGACTTGGTGGTTAAGCTCTTACAAGCTAAACTAAATTAAAATTCATTACAGAATATCATCCAAAATTACAAAAACAATTATTAATACTCGTCTGCCCTTAGTTAATAACTGCCAGTCTGTATAGGGCGTGTTCAGAATTACACTTACAAACGCAACAATACACAGGAAAGCAATACCGAATGATATAAAAGCAATATTTGAAAAAGTAATTAAATTGTAGACATTGTAAATGTGACTGAAAGTCTACTTAAGTATTTTTTTGTAAGACGTAACAAAATAATACGATGACGATTTTGGTGGGCTTTGGCATAGCGTCCTACTGCCCTAATAAAAAACATCACTCACTCATAGAAAAATTAAAAAGAAGAACGTTTATTCTCATGGTGCCTGTAGGTCTCTAGAAAATCTGTAGAGTCTACAAATGATATCAGTTTGCCTGAATTTAGCATGGATCAGTTTTCGTGTTCACCACTTTGTCACGTGTTTATGTAGCGGCGCGTTAAGCCCGCACGTCACAAACATTACCACA